>PVHY01027662.1:0-16006 GCA_004024945.1 Uropsilus gracilis
GAGGTACCATGGACTCAAGCAATCCCCAGCCTCAGCCTCCCAGGTAGCTGGGATTACAGGTGTGCACCACCACGCCCAGCTATTTTGTGGGACTAGATCTCGCTGTGTTGCCCTGAGTGGGACTCGAGCTTTCCTGGAGCAATGTCCTTTTGTCCAGTGTAGATGTGTTTTCCTGAGATTCAGTGGCCTGTGCTTAGTTTTCCAGAGGTATCTTCATTGCAGGCAGCCAGTTCACACATGTTTGGATCCTTTCAGTTCCTCCTTCTTACTGATCATCTGCTCCAACCCAGTTTCTGTCACCTTTTGCTTCTTCTTTGTTTTATAGTTCCGTCTCTGGTGTTGGGAGCATTTCTCCCAGCCGATGTCCACATAGAAAGTTCTTGATCAGGACAGGCACTTGCAGATCGTCAGTCAGACTTGTTGTAGGGCTCTTGCCCTGTCTCTGTGAAATGGGAGGGTGCCTAGCTCGTGCTGATGGCATCTCTGAACTGGAAATTCCATTCTCATCCATGGGAATTTTGTAGGTGCATTTCTTTTTTTTGAGACGAGGTCTCGCCTTTTTTCACCTGTGGAACCGCAGGCTCACGTTTCTAGGGATACCACAGACTCAAGCAATCCCTGGCCTCAGCTTCCCAGGTAGCTGGGATTACAGGCGTGCACCACCACGCCCAGCTATATTTTTTTGGAACTAGGTCTTGCTGCTTGCCCCCAGCGGGACTCGAACCGTGATCTCTGGTCCTGGCCGCGGCTTCCTAGGCTGACATTTACAGGCATGCGCCACCATGCCCAGCTTGTGGATGCATTTCTGACAGTTTGTCATTATAACTGGTCTCATAGCCCTGTATCCCCTGGGTCTGACATGTTTGTTTGTACTGAGCCTGAGTTCTTTCTCCTCCCATCCATCCTCCTGTGTATCTGCTGCTGAATTAGTCATTTTGTTATTCCTGGTGAGGACTGACTGGGTTTGAAGAAAACCAGAAGGGGGTGACCCCTCCCAACCTGCTCACTGCAACCTGCTCACCCCCCCCCCCTCATTGACCCAATGCAAGTGGAAGGCAGAGCCTCCAGGGGTATAGATGCTCCAGTTCCACAAGGGAACTGGTGGAGATATGGGGGTTAGCCCCTTGGTTCCGGCCCACCACTTAAGCAGCCCAAGTGCCCTGAAAACCACTCATCCCCTCTCCCCCAGTCAGAAATGTGATGGGGGCCGGGCACGGTGGTTCATGCCTGTAAGCTTCAGCTTATGAAGCGACTGGGGCTAGGGATTGTGGTTCGAGTTCCGCCTGGGGCCCGTAGTGAGACCTAGTTCCAAAAAAATATCTGGGCATGGTGGTGCGTGCCTGTAATCCCAGCTACCTGGGAAGCTGAGGCTGGGGATTGCTTGAGTCCGTGGTACCCCAGGCAACATGAGCCTACAGTTCCACGGGCAAAAATAGTGAGACCTAGTCTCCAAAAAAAAAAAAAAAAAGAAATACAATGGGGCGGGGGGGGGAGCATTGACCTCTCACCCCCATTCCAGTCACCCCTGGATTTTTAAATGACTTTAAGTCCATTCAGTCCCTTGAGTTGGACATGCACATGTGGAAGGATCATGATATTGAAACCTGAAGTCAACAAGAGCTCAGACCCCTGAGCAAAACACAGGATCCCTGGGAGGGGAAGGACATCCATAGCATGGAGAGTCCTGCCCCAAATGGATAACACGTAGAACTGGAATTATGGTTAGAGAAGTTCTAAAGTCACCTGTGATCTGAAGAGTGTGCGACCCCAAGACACATTTCTTGGCATGACATTAATTCACGCTGGTTATTTTTAAGAAACAGCAGATGGATGAAAAGCTTTGAAAACAGACTAGAAGTTACTGATTTGAAAGGGCTATTTGTGCGGACAAGGAAACTCTCAAGCACAAGCAAGGTGTCTGCCTTGGAAGACACCTTGAGGGGAAGAGGGGAAGAGGGGAAGGCTCAGATTCATTCATCTCGTCCGCTTAAACCTGCATAACATAGACCTGGTTTACGTGCCCTTCCTAGTAACCTCCTACTCTGGCCTTCCCGTCCCCACATCACTACCCACATCCTCCGTCTTTAGCTGATGGTGTACTGACAGCGGTGGCCTTGGTTGCGTGGGGGAGCTACTCAAATTTCCTGGGTCACTCACATGTATCAACAGGAATAGCATATCTGACGCAGACTATGTCACTATGGCATGAGGATTGTTTGGGGCTAAGCGGCAAACAAAACCCAGTGGGTCCAGGAAAGCTCTTAATCTTCCCCCATAATTGCTGAATCCTTGGAAAGGAGACCGGTAACAGAAAGCTAGCCTCAGAAACAGCTCTTCACCTGGGAAATCTATTGATGTGACTAAGCAACGTTTGTTCTCCTAAACATCCTGTGAGGTTTTTCTTGTTTGTTTGGTTTGGTTTTTGAGACTAGGTCTTGCTATTTTTGCCCGTCGAACCGCAGGCTCACATTGCCTGGGATACCACAGACTCAAGCTATCCCCAGCCTCAGCTTCCCAGGAAGCTGGGATGACAGGCATGTGCCACCACGCCCAGCTATTTTTTTTTGGAACTAGGTCTCACTATGTTGCCCCAGGCAGGACTCGAACTACGATCCCTGGTCCCCTCCATGTCTTCCTAGGCTGCCGTTTACAGGGATGAGCCACCATGCCCGGCCTCCTGTGTGTTAATTTCTTTCCACTGTGTCTCCAGACACTTAGCTCTTTCCACACCTCAGCAGGTTATACGTACCTCCATCTCAGGGCTGCCATTTTGAACATAATTTCTTGGGAATTTACTGTAAGTACAAAATTAAATTGGTCTTTTTCTCCTATTAATCCATCTTATCAATTTCATGATTTTCCAGCTGGGAGACGCTAGCAGAGTAAAGGAAAGTTTTTCCTCCCCAGAGCCTTCTTCCTGTTGCCAAATTCAATAATCATTTCTCACTCCAGGTTTTACCCAACGTATTAGCATTAGGAACTATTGTTCAACAGCTGCTTTAAATCACTTTCTCTGCTTGCTCTGTTGGTTCCCTACCTGTCTTGCAGTCACCTTTTTGGATTTCTTTTCATTTTGCTAAGCACACAAATCCTCTTTTCATCATCTGCACGGGTCCTTAGGGCAATCTCGTACAAACCTATGACTTTGCACCTGAAGGAGGACCAACAACTACATCATCATTCTAGTCACCAGGAATCAGAAAGGGAAGGATAAGATCCCCCACAGAAAATACTCACACTTAACTTTCACTTTTATTCTAGAAGTCAAATTTTAGTTACATGGCTGTCAGAGGTAGGCTGGCAGCTTGGGCAGGGTGAGTGACTCCATTCCTCCAGCATTAACTGTAACTCTTGGTAGGGGGTGATGTTCTGAGATGTTCTGAGCATGTTCTGAGACAGAAAGAATGCCCAATCTTGTACAGAGTGGGTAGACACTGGGGAGACAGGTGGGAATGAACAAACTCTGTCTTAGTTTTCCTTTTTTTCTTTTACTTATGAGGGGAGCTGGTCTCCATGCGTACTCTGCTCTCAGCTCAGTTCAGTATCATCCTATAGGCCCTGGGTTTCAGTGGTGACACAAAGCTGAAAAGGGAGAGATTGTGGGAGACCATAAACCCACGTCAAAAATTAACTCTTTCTCTCTCCTCCTTACTCCCTATGTAAATTACAGGCGTAGCTGGGATTACAGGCATGCACCACCACACCCAGCTATTTTTGGGGGGGACTAGGTCTAGCTATGTTGCCCTGAGCAGGACTCGAACTGTCATCCCCAGTCCCAGCCGCTTCATAGGCTGAAGCTTACAGGCACGTGACACGGCGCCCGACTAGCAGAAGATTTAGGAGCTCTCTGAGCACTGAATGACACCCCAATGACCTCGATCCCCTGATGTTTTTCACAGACTCCACCCCTATCTCCACACTGAGGAGATCTTAGGTGCCAAGCATTACAACTCCCAGCATGCCTTGAGCCTGACTTCCTGAATATGGAGGGTAAGGGATTCTGGGAGCTAGGGGGAGTGCTGTGCAGCCATGGTTGGCATGTAACTGAAGTTTTCTGGTTTCAGCTTGTACCCTGGTACTGTCGGAAGGAACATATGGAGAGGAGACAGAGGAGAGACAGGTAGAGACGCTTGGAAGAGATACTTAGAAGAGACTTGTGGGTGAGAGACATGTGGGGAGCTCATGGTTCTTAACAGAGACACTGGCCCTCATTTCGCTGACCTCATTGTGCATTCTGTGGTGCTGTTCCCAGAAATGCCGGATCCTGCTGCTTTTCACCACCGAAAGTCAATGAGCAGAGATAGAAATTGAATCTCTAAGGAGCACGTCTATTTTGGTAGCTGGCCTCTGGTCTGAGAGAGCGCCAGGCGTTGCAGCCTCCAGGGACTGCTGTACCAACTCTGCCGGCTTCTTCATCATGAATTAAACAAAAACAGTCACAAGCGAATCAATTGATCAGGACAGTCAGTTACAGTTGATGTTCTCGGGGTTTGTCATGTTCAGACCCACAGAGTTTGTTATCAACTTCCTGGTGATCTTGACCTTAGCACAACCTTGCCTGCTTGGCTAATGTCTGATGCCATGAATGTCCAGCACTCACTCGGGCATCATCAGGGCAGGAATATTAGCTCAAGCGAGAGTATTATTATTATTATTTGAGACTAGGTCTCGCTGTTTTTGCCCATGGAACCGCAGGCTCATGTTGCCCGGGGTACCATGGACTCAAGCAATCCCCAGCCTCAGCTTTCCAGTAGCTGGGATTACAGGCGTGCGCCACCATGCCCAGATATATTTTTGGGACTAGGTCTTGCTACGTGCCCCCAGCAAGACTCGAACCGTGATGCCTGGTTCCCGGTCGTGGCTTCCTAGGCTGCTGTTTGCAGGCATGCGCCACCATGCCCAGCCACTCAAGTAAGAGTATTAAAGAAAATGTTGCTCATAGAGTGCATACATGCTCCTGGAGCTGTGTGTGTCTGTACAGATTCCTATACAGGGGGTGGTGCCTTTCCCTTCCTCCATAGCCTCTTATCAGCAAATCTTTAATTTAAAATGTCCCTCTGGCCAGACATGGTGGTGCGTGCCTTTAATCGCAGTCTACAAAGTGAGACTGAGGCTAGGAATCACTGAGTTCATGGGCTCAAGACCCACCTGCAGCAACATAGCGAGGCCTAGTCTCAAAAAATAGCTGGGTGTGGTGGTGCACACCTGTAATCCCAGCTACCCAGGAAACTGAGGATGGAGATCACTTGAGTCTATGGTACCCTAGGCAACGTGAGCATGTGATTCCCCGGGCAACAAAATGAGACCTAGTCTCAAAAACAAACAAACAAACAAACAAACAAACAAACAAACAAACAAACAGATAAAATGTCCTTCTGTCCCAGCTCTCTGGAACTTGCCTACCCCACATTTTTGGAGTCCCTACCAGATACTTTAGACTTGTGACAAGGTTGGGCCTCAGCGTCCCCACTTTGGGCCAAGCCTGTTTGACTGGGTTTTTACCCATTGAAAGATGGGGACAAGTTCAGAGTTTCAGGAGGCTCTCTCTATGGACACTAATTCTATTGAAAACCTTTAATACTCAGAGCTTGATTGCTTTGCTTTTGTGCATGTGGGTGACCAGAGCATCCAGCCATTAGCCTTTTGGGATCTCTCAGTACTCCTCAGTCACGTGCAAAGAAACCTTTTATTAACCCCCTTTATATTTCTCAGCTTGGGGATTTGATTTTTGTTCTCTAGCTGGTAGGTGCAGGCTCACAAACTGGGCCACTCTTTCTCTGGGCTTGTTTTCATGACTGATTAGCTGTAAGAGAACTTGGGCCATGGGCCAAACTGTAAACAATGGTTCTATTGTTTTCGAATGAGATAAGAAGGGACATTAGGAAATAACTAGCAAACTCTTCCATAGGGAGCCAATCTAATCACCCCCATTTTGGTCAGTGCAGAAGTCAGATGGATCAAGATTATAAAGAGTGGATTATTGTAAGCTTACTCAGATGGTAACTCTTAATTACAGCTGCTGTTTTAGATAGAATTGTTTACCAGAGAAAGTCAATGCAGCGTCTTATACATGAGATGTAGTTATTCAGCTGGCAACTTCTTTTTTTTCTGAGACGAGGTCTCACTATTTTTTTTTTTTTTTTTGAGACTAGGTCTCGCTATTTTTGCCTGTGGAACCGCTCCCGTTGCCCGTGGTACTATGGACTCAAGCAATCACCAGCCTCAGCTTCCCGTAGCTGGGATTTCAGGTGTGCACCACCACACCCAGCTATTTTTTGGGGGACTGTCTCGCTATGTTGTCTGGAGCGGGACTCAAACCGCGGTCCCTAGCCCCAGTCGCTTCATAGGCTGAAGCTTACAGGCATGAGCCACCGTGCCCAGCAAAGCCTCTTTATTTTTGCCTGTGGAACTGCAGGTTCACATTGACCAGGGTATTTGTTGTTTTTTTTTTTCGAGACTAGGTCTTGCTATTTTTGCCCATGGAACCCCAGGCTCTCATTACCCAGGGTACCACAGACTCAAGCAACCCCCAGCCTCAGCTTCCCAGGTAGCTGGGATTACAGGCGCGCACCACCACGGCCAGCTATTTTTTTTGAACTAGCTAGGTCTCGCTATGGGCCCCAGGTGGGACTCAAACCGTGATCCCTAGCCCCAGCCGCTTCATAGGCTGAAGCTTACAGGCACGAGTCACAGCCCCGGGTATTTTTTTTAAAGGGAAAAATGAACTATTTTGGTTTATTAGTCACACTTGAAACTATAACTGAATGAGTGGATGGGAGAGCCTCCTTGTGGGCAAAAATTTGAGTGGGACATGCATATCATAACTCACTTACCTGGAAGGCATGGTCTGTGAAAGATGACCTTACATACAGTCCTGTGCATTTCCTTTTCTTCCTTTCGTCTTTTCTTCCTTTCTCCCTTCCCTCCTGTTCCCCTCTCTCTGTCTCTTTCTTTCTGTTTCTCTGTCTCTGTATGTATCTCTCTTATTCCATTCACCCACCTATACCTATGTACCTTAGCTAAAAATTTAGCCATTATCATCTATTTTAGATGACAGAATGACTGGAGGAATAATACATAGCAAAGGATGTAGGAATAGTTATCTTTTTTTTTTTTTTTGAGACTAGGTCTTGCTATTTTTGCCTGTGGAACTGCAGGCTCACATTGCCCGGGGTACCACAAACTCAAGCAATCCCCAGCCTCAGCTTCCCAGGTACCTGGGATTACAGGCATGTGCCACCATGCTCAGCTATTTTTTGGGACTAGGTCTCACTACGTGCCCCCAGCGGGACTTGAACTGCGATCCCTGGCCCCAGCCAAAGCTTCCTAGGCTGTCACTTACAGGCATGCACCGCCATGCCTGGCCTAGGAATAGCTATCTTGGTGTAGTCCCAGAGTGAGGCAATATTTCTGTTCCCCGAAGATCCCTCACTGCTGAGGGTGTTTTCGGATTAGCTGTTCCCACTCCACAGTAACTCTTGCTCAGTCACTGTATTAACTTCACAAGTTCACAGAAACAAGGATGCTAAGATGGATACCAGTGCCTGAACCCAGTAACCAATTTCCCTCATCAGTCTAACCTGCTGTTGTGTCTACTGAATATGGCGGTTACCTACCATGGCAACAAACCCTGACCTGGATACAGTGCCATATCTCAGACCTGCAAAGCCTCCCCAGACACCTCATGACATGTAAAACCATGGACCTTTCTGTCCTAACAAGCACAGCCATTTGCCCTCAGAACAATAGACATTCTTTGGATTTGAACTTGACTTTATATGCATCATTATTTGCCAGCCCAGCCATCTATGAGACTTACAGAACGCCTCATGCAAGGTCATGTATTCTATTCCAAA
The DNA here is from genome assembly GCA_004024945.1 of Uropsilus gracilis. Lineage (NCBI taxonomy): Eukaryota > Metazoa > Chordata > Mammalia > Eulipotyphla > Talpidae > Uropsilus > Uropsilus gracilis. The sequence goes on from PVHY01027662.1 coordinate 7,857, forward strand.
GTTTATTCAGCTCAAGAAGCTGATGGATAGCAAAAGAAGTAACACAATTAATTGATGCCCTTAGTAGTTCATTTTTTAAATTGAGGTAACATTGATTTAGCTTTGGATTCACTGTGTTATCAAGTACTTCATCACCACTTTGTTGCTGGTCTTCAAAAATAGTCTATTGAAAACTCAGTTCTGAGTGCAACTGGGAGATCCCTTCCCCAGTTCGGTTGCACTTAACACAGGCACAAGCGCAGACCTGCAACTTCCCTTGAGCACTTTTATTAGATTAGGTCTCACTGGTCCACGACCCTGACGTCCTCACAATACACTTTCTTCTAGCTTTATCCTCCCTCATTTGTTTTCCTTCCCACCTGATAGTTGCACCCAGGAAAGAGAACTTTCATCTATATTTCTACCATATCCCTCACCACCCCCCTGCTGAGAATGACTGCTGCTGCTAGTCTCAAGAACTGTGAAGAAATGAGCAGCTGTGAGGTGTGACTCTATTTGTGTTACTTTATTATAGCAGCCCTGGGAAACGAATATAGTTTTATCCTTTCATTCATTTCAGAAGAGTTTACTGAGGCATGTACCAAAAGTCATGCAGCAAACACTCTCAAAGACTGGGGATACAAAAATAAGATAAATAAATAACTATTTATCTTTCTGTATCATAGTACAGAAAGACAGACATAAACTGAGCAAGTAAACAGAATATTTAGAGAATCCAGAGAACAATAAAATAAATACAATTAACAGAATAGGGTCCCTCCTTATCAGGACACCAGTTGTTGGCTTTGAGGTCGACCCTGGTCAAGTAAGACTTTATCTTTTTTAATTCATTTTTATTCTTTAAATCACAACCTCAGTAGCCGGGCATGGTGGCTCGTGCCTGTAAGCTTCAGCCTATGAAGCGACCGGGGCTTAGGAATCGTGGTTCGAGTCTGCCTGGGGCCCGTAGCGAGACCTAGTTCCAAAAAAATAGCTGGGTGTGGTGGCGTGTGCCTGTAATCCCAGCTACCTGGGAAGCTGAGGCTGGGGATTGCTTGTGTCTGTGGTACCCCGGGCAATGTGAGCCTGTGGTTCCACGGGTAAAAATAGCAAGACTTAGTATCAAAATCAATCAATCAATCAATCAATCAATCAATCAATCACAACCTCAGTACATGGTTTCCTGACCCCACTCTTTGTCGTTTGCTGTCTGTGTTAAGTCCATTAGTCTCTTTCTTTCCTGTGGTAGTGTTCTTTCATTGGGTGAGGGACTGTATTCTTGGAACGAGGCAAGCCTTGCCGGTAGGTTTTCAGTCTTTTAAGTTTGTGTGGGGCAGCCAGTCTATATTTATTTGTGGTCTTTCCATGCTTTCTCATTGGAGGCTGACTTTTCCAATCCCATCTCTGTTATTTTGCTGCTTTACCTTATGGTTCTGGCATCAGATTTATGGGACCTCACTCCCTGCCAGTGCTGGGGAAGAAGTTTCTCTGTGGACACAGGCATCTGTGAATGGCCATTATAGATAATGGCCATTATAGATCTCCTCTGCCTCAGTTTGCATCTTTGCTGTGGGACAGCAAGATGTCCCCAGTCTTTGGCTTTCCTTTCCTCTCCCATAGCTTGGGGAGGGGCACCTTGCTCTCCAAGAAGTCATCTCTGAAATGTGGTCTTGGGTCTTTCAGACCTGCTGTGCGCATAGGTGCACTTCATGATATCGTGTTTCTATAGATGTTTCTCCTGTAAGATTTTATCTTAATTCAATTCAATGACACCTGTACAAATACTATTTCCAAATAACATCTAAGATCACATTCACAGGTGAGGGTGGTGATGTTCAAACTTCCTGTCTTGTAGGAGAACCACAATTCAACCCACAGTAGATACCAACTCAGTGGGGTGGCATCTCTCTAGAGATGAGTTAAGCAAGTGGTAAGACAAGTTATGCAACACTACTGTGGTTTAGAAACCAAATTCTTGCTGTGCTTGTAAACAATCAAATCCAGTGTGAGTGACTGATTTTTTTTTTTTTTTTTTGAGACTAGGTCTTGCTATGTTGCCCAGGGTAATCCTGAACCCAAGGACACAAGCGATCCCTGGCCTCTGTCTCCCAGCTCTGGGATTACAGACGTGCGCCACTGCACCCAGCACAACTGCGTTTTCATTGGTGAAATACATATTCTATAATTGGCATTCTGGGTGCTAGAAATGGACCATCATCGTTGAATCAGGAGCATTCAAGATACATGGATTGACTGACATATTTTAGATATTATCATGGAAGCCACTCCCTGCATGAGCAGGGTGTATAATAAGACTAGTCCCTCACTGCTTGTGCAGTGAATGCTAACACACAGGTCTGAAATGGTTCTTCTGCATGTCCAGTCATGATGTCAGAGAATTTTGATTACCAATAGGTTAACTAAATCTTGCCTGGAAATTGCTATAGCTGTCACAAGTCTAACTCCCAGTTAAGGGATAGTTGAAAGTAGACATGAACAGAGCTGAGGCTACAAGGAGCTTCCAGAACACGTTATGTCAACAGTTTTTATATTTGCCTGTTCATAAATGACTGCCTAACAAATGACTCTGTGTAGCAGAATTCCATGAGAAACCAGGATCATCAGCATTCAGCAGCAAGACTATGGGTACAAAAGATTGAGATGGTGGTGCCTGGGTGATAAGGTGGTGGGAGAACCCTGGGGTAGACAATGACATAAAATAAAAAAAATTAAATTAAAAAAAGAAAAGTTCAGCAGCAAGGTTGTAGAGGAGCAATTAGCCTTTCTATATTTCTTTTTTCTTTTTTTTTTTTGAGACTAGGTCTCGCTGTTTTTGCCCGTGAAACCGCAGGCTCTTGATGCCCGGGGTACCACAGATTCAAGCAATCCCCAGCCTCAGCTTCCCAGGTAGCTGGAATTACAGGCGCGTGCCACCACGCCCAGCTATTATTTTTGGAACTAGGTCTCGCTCCGGGCCCCAGGCGAGACTCAAACCGCAATCCCTAACCCCCGCCGCTTCATAGGCATGAGCCACCATGGCTTAGCCTTTCTCTATTTCTTAAGAGACTAGGTCGCACTATTTTTGCCTGTGGAACCGCAGGGTCACGTTGCCCAGGGTACCACAGACTCAAGCAACTCCCACCCTCAGTTTCCCAGGTAGCTGGGATTACAGGCGTGAGCCACCACTATGCCCAGCTGGTTTTTTTGGTGGAGGGAACTAAGTCTCGCTGTGCTGCCCCAGGCGGAACTCGAACCGCAATCCCCAATCCCAGCTGCGTGCCATAGGCTGTCGTTTACAGGCACATGCCACCGTGCACGGCTGGTGTTCTCAACTCTCCTATTTGAGCCTAATTCTAGCCATTTCTGTTTTCTCTCTGTATCTGAGCTCTGCTTTCTACTGCTCCCTTTGGTCAAAGACTTGCATTGCACCATCTGTCTCTTGCAGAAGTTGCCTTTATTGGCACGTTACTGGCGGCAGATGTTGCTCTTGGAATCATGTCCTGCGCAACTACCAGCTCAGCCTAGGTCCCAGGAGTGCTGCCTGGGACAAGTGCCCCAACAGCTCTTTTCTGGTTAGATTATTCGGACACTATTTTACAGAGTCATAGGAAATCTTCGAGCCAGTTCCTCTGTAAGCTGTTCTACATCCCTCACAGGCAACCAGCAACTTATGACACATTCACCAACTTACATGTCAAAGGGAATTGGGAAAAGCAAGCGGGAATGACCTAAGATTATAGGCATCGAAGCTGCTGAGAAGAAGCAGAGTAGCTGCTCATTAAATCTGATGTCTGTACCAACCTCTCCCTGAGCTACAAGACTGTATTTGTCTTGGAGTTCACTCCGCTTGGAACTTGGATTCAAATTGAGTTAGAATCCCAGAAGAGAAGCTATTCCAAAAAGATCTGCTATTTTACCTTTGAAACTCAGAGGTAAGAATGACTTAGCAAAAATGCTTCTGATGGGCCGGGCATGGTGGCTCGTGCCTGTAAGCTTCAGCCTGTGAAGTGGCCAGGGCTAGGAATTGCGGTTCGAATCCCACCTGGGGTCTGTAGCGAGACCTAGTTCCAGAAAATACAGCTGGGTGTGGTGGTGCATGCCTGTAATCCCAGCTACCTGGGAAGCTGAGGCTGGGGATTGCTTGAGTCTGTGGTACCCCAGGCAACGTGAGCCTGAGTTTCCATGGGCAAAAATAGCGAGGCCTACTCTCAAAAAAAAAAAAAAAATGCTTCTGATGAAAGCGGATTTTTTTTTTCTTTTTGGCGATAGAGATCAGGATTTATTCACTTGCAGGCTTACATCATGTCATCCACAAAGTAGCAGAAGAAAACCAACACAATTCAAAGAAGACAAGCCAGAACTACCATTCGACCCACCAATCCCACTACTGGGAATCTACCCAAAGGACATAAAAACACCAATTAAAAAAGATACATGTACCCGGGTGTTTATCGCAGCACTACCTACAATTGCCAGGATATGGAAACAACCCAAATGCCCCAAAACTGAAGAATGGCTGAAAAAGATGTGGTCTACATACATCAATCAAAGAAGACAGCCAGGCACGGTGGTTTGTGCTTGTAAGCTTCAGCCTATGAAGCGGCCGGGGCTAGGGATCACGGTTCGAGTCCTGCCTGGGGCCCGTAGCGAGACCTAGTTCCAAAAAAATAGCTGGACGTGGTGGCGCGCACCTGTCTCAAAAAAAAAAAGACAAGCTCAGGCTTGTGGGCTGGATTTTTGCACGGTCCCTCACCTGTTTTATGATGGAGTTTGTATTGTTCATGTTCTTGCTCCTCTTGAAGTTTATCTGGAGTGAGAGCAAAATGGAAGGGGAATCTCTCTCCCCCCACCCCACGCCAGTACCTGCTACGTATGATTACTATCGTGTAATGTGATTCAAGCAGAGCTAAAAACAGACTTGAAGGAGCCCTAGTCGCAGACACTGAGGAATCTTTTTCAGGACACATTTCAAAAATAAACCGTGGCCCACACAAAACAAACAACAACAACAAAAAAAAAAAAAAAGAAAGAAAAAAGAAAAGAAGACAAGTCATAGCCTGATTGCAAATGTGGAAGCGGCTATGAAGTAGAAACATTACTCAGATGCTGGGCACTGTGGTGCACACCTGTAATCCCAGCTACCTGGGAGGCTGAGGCTAGGAATCACTTGAGTCCGTGGGTTCAAGACTACCCCGGGTGAGACCTAGTCTTTTTTTTTTTTTTTTTTTGAGACTAGGTCTCGTGATTTTTGCCTGTGGAACCGCAGGCTCTCATTGCCCAGGGTACCACGGACTCAAGCAATCCCCAGCCTCAGCTTCCCAGGTAGCTGGGATTACAGGCGCGCGCCACCACGCCCAGCTATTTTTTTGGGACTAGGTCTCGCTACAGACCCCAGATGGGACTCGAACCGCGATCCCTAGCCCCAGCTGCTTCATAGGCTGAAGCTTACAGGCATGAGCCACCGTGCCCAGCCCCTGGGTGGGTTTTAAAGGCTTGAGTGCTCTCTCAGGGAACCAGGTCCACAGACACACCAGGGAGGCAGGCTGGACAGTGGGGGTAGTGGGGCAGTGAGGCAGTGAGGCCCTCCGTCCCCCAGGAATCTTCACACTCTGTCTTTGGGCGCTCTTTGGTGTTTCTTTATGTTCTCTTATGATCTTCTTTCTCTCCATGCTCTCCTCGTACGCTCTCCTCCTGGGGGACATGGCTCCTTATCGCCTCCTCCAGGCCCAGGTGAGCCCACGTACGCATGCGCACACCCATGGACCGCACACTCATGGGGAGGGCGCAACCTCACGCGTGCTGGTCACAGAGGCTAATGAAGAGGAAAGCCTGAGCCGCTCATTTACCCTACAGACTGCCTTCTGAGTCGTGTTGTGGGGCTGCCTTCCTAACACCTCTTGCAGGTGAAACTGTGGACAGAATCCATGGTTTCTGGGACCTGGAATGGTCAAGATTTTACAAGAAGGGGGCCGGGCACTGTGACGCGGGCCTTTAATCGAAACCTATGTAGTGAGGCCGGGACTAGGAATTGCTTGAGTCCAAGGGTTCGAGACCCGCCCGGGGCAACACAGTGAGACCTAGTTCCAAAAAAATAGCTGGGCGTGGTTGCGCGCACCGGTAATCCCAGCTACTTGGGAGGCTGAGGCTGGGGATGGCTTGAGTTTGTGATACCCCAGGCAACGTGAGCTTGTGGTTCCACGTGCAAAAATAGCGAGACCTAGTCTCAAAAAAAAAGACTTTACAGGAGGGTGCTGAGAAACTAAACTAAAACAAATACTTGGGGATAATAGTCTGGGAAACAGAGGCTCAGGAAGGTCTTGTCCTGTGTCTTGGCTTGTAGTACTACAGCCAGGGCAGGCTGCTTCCACTCAGGTCTGCCATGCAAACTAGACTAAAAGTCAGGCCTGTTACAAGGGTGCCCAAATATGCAAATTAGGAGAAAGTTCCTCAAGCAGTGATTGGCAGACATTTCAATGGGGCCATCTGTGGGGGGAGGGGAGGGATGTTGCTTTGTTTCTGTTCTTTCCAGGCCTTGGGCTTGTCTGGGCAGGTCTTGTTCCTGGGGCTCCATTTTCAAGAACCTCCCAGCTCTGTTGGTTACCCCCCTGGGACGGCTCCAACTGTGCTTTATTCTTTGCCAAAGGTGACTTGAGGAGGGGGTAGCTGGGATGCAGACTCACATTTTGCCTGGGGAATGAAAGGTCAATGAGGAAGGAGGGAACAGGAGTTAGGGAGATGAGAATGGCCCGGAAAGATGAAAGAATGGCGGCGAGGAAAGAGAGGCGCAGGAGTCAGGCTAAGTAGAATTAAGAAGAGTTTATTGCCTGGCCGGGCATGGTGGCACTTGCCTATATGTGGCAGCCTAGGAAGCCGTGGCCCGAGCCAGGGATCGCAGTTCAAGTCCTCCTGGGGGCATGTAGTGAGACCTAGTTCCAAAAAAAGAGAGCTGGGCGAGGTGGCACACGCCTGTAAGCATAAACCTATGGAGTGTGACTGGGGTCGCGGTTCGAGTCCCTCCCGGGGCAACATAGCGAGATCTAGTTCCAAAAAAATAGCTGGGCGTGGTGGTGCGTGCCTGTAATCCCAGTTACCTGGGAAGCTGAGGCTGGGGATTGCTTGAGTCCGTGGTACCCCGGACAATGTGAGCCTGCAGTTCCACAGGCAGAAATAGCGAGACCTAGTCTCAAAAGAAAAGAGGCGTTTATTGCCATGAGCTCCTGGGTGAGGTTCGTTAACCCAGGGTGGGGGTTAGTGAAGTGGTGCCCACATGGAGTTGGGGTCCGCTTTTGTAAGGTCAGGAACATGGGGGTGGGTTTTGCTAGTATGGCAGGCAAGGTTGCGGGCAAGGTTACTTGCTGGGTGAGGTGGGTGAGGCTGAAGACGGTCTCAGCTTACCCTCAGCTGCCAGAGGGTAAGACCTGGATTGGGTGGTGTCCATAATCCTCGTAAGGGCGGAGGTTCCCAGTGCCCCCCAGCTGACCTTTGATGGAGGCTCCCAGCACCCCTAATCTGACCTTTCAGGGAGGAGTGGAAGAATTTAAGGGTTCATTTGCAGGAAGGGTCTCCAGAGAGAGGGACCAGACATATGGGTCTCACCTGAGAAGGAGTCTTGGCCTGCAAGTCCTAGTGGAGGGAGTCGGGGTCTGAGACCTCAGTGAAGAAAGAGAGCAACCATTGGCTCCAGAGCTAACGCCGGGAGGGGTGAAGGTCATCCCTCAGTTTACCGTGAGGGCACAACACAGGGAAGGTCACTCTTGTGGAAGCAAGGGTGCAGGTACACAACTTTTGGCTGAAGTGGGGTGACGTGTTTCAGGGGCAATGCAGCTGCTACTCCAGCCCGGCCATTGGTGTGACATCAAAGCTGTGATTGATGATGACCTCTCCCCCCACACACACAAGCCCTGCTGCTTGAAGGAGAGCACCCACACCTACCCTCATGGACAGCCTCACCCCTCAGCTAAAGAACAAAGAAGGCCGGGCACGGTGGCTCGTGTCTGTAAGCTTCAGCCTATGAAGCGGCCGGGGCTAGGGATCTCGGTTCGAGTCCCGCCTGGGTCCCATAGTGAAACCTAGTTCCAAAAAATAGCTGGGTGTGGTGGCGCACGCCTGTAATCCCAGCTACCTGGGAAGCTGAGGCTGGGGATTGCTTGAGTCTGTGGTACCCTGGGCAA
>PVHY01027663.1:0-16004 GCA_004024945.1 Uropsilus gracilis
CGAGGCTGGGACTCAGGTGCTTCCGGGGGTCGAGGGGAGTGAGACTGGACAGCGCTGCCCAGGGCGGCCACTGGCTGCCGGGAAGGGGGCCAGGTGGGGGGCTGGGCAGGGGACTGGGCAGGGAGCTGGGGGGGTCGGGCAGGGGGGTTGGGTGGGGGGCCAGGCTGGGGGCCGGGCAGGGGACCAGGCAAGGGACTGGGCAGGGAGCGGGCGGGGGGCAGGCGGAGGGCCGGGCAGGGCCGGTGGTGCTCAGGGCTGCTGCCCGCAGCAGCTCTTCCTGGCACGGGCGGGCGGCGACGGCTGCCATGGCTCCTCTCGCCCCGTGTCTCCAACCGCTCGTGTCCCCGGCCCCGCGGCCACCCCGGTCCCCCCCGGCCCTGTTCTCCCGCCGCCATCCCCGTCTCCGTCCAGCAGCTGTGGAGCTGCCTGGCCCTCTCTCCCCGGCCCATCCCGGGTCGGCATCTCGCCCTGCCCTTCCCAGGGAGCCCGGGAGCTGACCTCTGCCCCCCTCAGCCGCCTGCACCACCACCGCCGGCCTGGGCTGCGGCAGCCCCCTCGCCGGTCCCCCTGCGGCCTCTGCCTGGCCATCCCCGTGCTCGCTCCACACGGCCAGTCCTGCTGACCGCGCTGGCCCCGGCCCTGCTCTGCGTGGACATTCCAAGGCCGAGCGGCTTGTTCCCGGGGGCCTGGACGTCATGAGTAGTCCCCCCCTCCCCCCCGCCGCCACCACCTCCTGGCCCCCGCCGCTCTCCCGGGCACCTCTCATCTCCGCAGGGCACGGGTGCTTCCATGGCCTCGTCCCCCCCCGGACCTTCATCCCTGGCTCTTGCCCCCTCCACCCCCGTCCTCCAAGGCCAGTTCTCCCGCGTCCACTTGTCGCTCCTCCCGTGGCGCTGGCTGTGACTGGCCACGGCGACGCGTCATGTGTTTTTCCCGTGGCAGAGCTCCCCACGCAGCCCCCGCTCCACGAGTCCAGGTGTCTGCCGGGCACCGAGGGCTCATCGTCAGCCACGCGCGTGAGCAGGGTGGACCTGAGAGCATCCGTCCCGGCCACGCACCCCCGTGCGCGGCCACGTGACTGCTCGCCTCGCTCCTGGTGGCCGTTGCTCCTTTGCGAGTGTCTGTCCCCAGGGTCCCCGTGCCGAGGGAAGGGCCTGGGCCTGGGCTGCGGCCCGGAGCGAGCGAATCCACCCCGGGAAAGCCCAGAGCGGCGTCCGCAGGGGGCCCTGGACACGGGGCGGGCTGTCGCTGCTGTAGCGTCCATCTGCGTGGACGTCGGGGCTTGCGGTGTCTGCTGCGCCCACGCGCCTTGTCTCGCCCTCGCAGCCGGACCTCGGTTCTCATCCTTTTCCTTATCTCTGACCTTCCTGCCGCCGCCGCTGCTGCTTAACACACCTGCCCTCGTTCTCTGCCTCGGCCGGCGGGTTCTGGAGCCGGGAATCCAGGAAGGTGCTCGAATAAGAGCTGCTCCCGACCCTAGCTGTTCCCGACGGGGGAGCGGTCGTCTGCTTCCCCCTCCTGCAGACGGCGCCTGGTGGGCCTGCGGGTTGCCCTCCCCACGGCGGCCACCTGGATGCCAGGTCACCAGGGTGCACGTCCACACCCCAGCCAGGTCGCCACGTGCACGTCCACACCCCAGCCAGGTCGCCCACGTGCATGTCCACACCCCAGCCAGGCTTCTGGACCTGTGTGTCCACTCCCAGCCTCCCCAGAGGCACGTGACCAGCCTTCCCCGCCTGCGTTTTTAAAAATTATAGCTTTATTTTGAGCAGTAGAAAAACAGGGAAAGTACAAAGAGTAACATAGCAAACACCAGTGCGCTCACACCTAGAAATGTCAGCTGCTAGCGTTTTGTCACTTTCGCAACAAGTCTTTTATTAATTTGTTAAAAAATACACCCAAACGATACAGAAAAAGCGGAAGTTCTCTTTTGCACAATCGTACCCCCCCCCCACCCCAGGCGCTCAGGAATGGGTTCCGCGTGCACCCCGGCAAGCCATCTTTGGGTCTTTCTGATATGTGGGCCGATGGACCGTGCATTCTTTTTGTCCAGTTAGCATTTGCCTCTACATGCTGTGCCGGCCCCAGTATTCTGGAGCTGGCCCCCTTTTCGGGCAAGGGTGTATCTTGACAATTGCTCCACGTCAGCGTATTTAGACCTCCCTCATTCTTTACCAGGATTTGATGGGTCTCTGGGGAGTGTCTCCAAGCCCTAGACCAACTCATCCTTGTTATCAGCTGTGTAATATTCCGCCACGTCATGGTTATTCTGCTCTTCTCCAAATGATGGGCATCTTGGGTGACTCCGGTGTTCTACTCTTGCCACCGAGAGGAATACCCCAGTCAGGGAACTTTCAGATTCTTCACGACTTGATTCCTGTTCATTTCATGCTTTGGCTTCTATGTAGTCAGGCATCGCTGATAGGAGAGAGAGGTTCCGGGAAAAGTGACCTTAGGCAATTTCATCCCTGTGCAGATGTCACCGAGATTGATGAGGCTGCCGCCAGCACAGGATGCTGTGACTTTGTGACAGCGTCACCAGGCTGTAGGGGTCTTGGGGCCGCCCGAGTCTATTCAGTTGACTCTCCACTGTTGGCCAAGGCTTTGTTAAGCGAGGCTTGATGGTGCTGGATGGAGGAGACTCGCTCCGCCTTCTCCGACACGGGACCGGCCGTGGAGTGAAGACCAGCATTTTACTCGCCTTTCCCTGCCAGCTGGGGCGTGTTCTTTTTGGGGCGGGAAGCCCGGATGTCCGTGTTTGCTCCTAGTAGCTCGGTCATGGCTATGACAAGCGTCCGTGAGGGTGGGGACTCCCCACAGCCCAGCGTCTCATCAGCTGAGTGTGTGCTGGGTGTTCTCGTCCATTTCATCGGTGTTTGCTGCGCTCCTGGTCTGCGCTGTCAGGAGTCGCGTGCGGGAGGAAGAAGAAAGGAGATGAGGAGATGGACAGGGATCTGCACGGCCGGCCCGCAGCACGGGGGTCCCGGAACCCTGTCCAGGTCCAGCTTTAATGACGTAGTGAAGCCCCTTGTCGACCCAGCAAGGAGATGTCACCATGGCGTCACGAGGAAGCAGCAAAGCGCACGTGACGCGCAGCAGGGAGGAGGCGGGGATGACAGGAGGATTCACCTGTGGGGGTGACAGTCATCACCAACGGGTCCTGTGTCTCTTGGGACGTTCCAGAGAGGCCAGGAAGCGGGGTGACAGGGGAGAGACATGCTGTGGCCCACCCTCTTGCGTGCTGGGGGGGCTGGAGAGACAGGAGGCGCTCCCATCCGCATTGGGCGCTGCCGCTGGCCGGGGAGTCTCAGGTGTGTCTGGGGGGAAGTGGACTCTAACTGTGGGCACTGGCTCCACCTCCCCCCCTCCCGGGCACCTCCCTCGTGGAGCGGCTTCCTCGGCAGCCCTGGCCTCGGCTGAGCCCACAGGGCTTTGCGACAGTGGGTTTGGGCGGGGCTCGGAGCTAGGTTTCCGGGGCCGTCCTGGTTAGCGGGCCCCTCCCCGACTGGTGGCCTGGTGCCAGGACGTTGCTCCCACAGCAGGGCAGGCCGGGCAGGAGAGCTCCCTGGCATAGTCCCTGTGCCAGGGCACGGTGCGGAGGACCCTCTGCGGGCTCGCCCACCGGGGCTGGGCCCCGCCTCGCGCCCTGCCCGTGGTCAGTGACCTCCTCCCGGCGCAGCGGCCACCGCAGGAACTGGTCATTCCGGACGGGAGCCGCACGGCCTTTCCCCTCCCAGGGCTTATCCACGGAGCCCTGTCCCCGCCGCCTCAGCCCCCCGTTCTCCGGGAGGGACGCCACGCCTGGGGCAAGAGGCACAGGGGGCTGCCCCTCCGGGCATGACCGTCCACCCCAGACGGCGCAGAGCAGCCCCGGTCCCGCGTGGACGCTCAGCCTGACCCGCCGGGAGAGCCCCGAGGGCCACCCTGCCCGCTGGGCATCGTGCTGTCCCCGTCGCCCCTGCGACTCCCAGCGTCCCTCGCCGTTCACAGGGCGGGAGCCCGGAGCAAGCTCAGAGACAGGCTCACCGCGGGGGCTGTACCTGGCCGGGAGGTCAGGCCCCTTCCCGGAACCCTGCGCCCACCCGCCGGCGAGGCCGGGCTCCTGTCTGCCCCGCGAGCGCCCGGTCCGGGCATCCGCGGGGCCGTTTCCCGGTCGCCGCGGGGTTGGCCAGGCCTTTGGTTGCCATGGCAACGCGGCCGGGCACTGCAGATGCGACCTTCCTCCCGTCCCCTCCCTGGGCGGCGCCGGCTCCGTCGCCTGAGAGACACCGGCCTCGGCGGCTACAGAGCTGCACCTGCTGGCATCCACGCGTGGGCGGCTGGTCTGCGCGGCGGCCCTGGGTGTCTCCTTGACCTGGGCGCGGGCGGGGCCCTCGGGAGGCCGGGCCGTGGTGCTGCGTCCGCGCGCCCGTCACCCGGCCGGGTCGAGGCTGCTCAGCCCAGACGCTGGTTTCCAGGCTGCCAGGTCCTGCGATAAGCGCTCTCCGGGGGCTGGGTTTTCCTGCTCGCGCGCCGGGGCTATTCTGGGAGGCTGAGCAGACATCCTCCACGTATTCGTAGACATGCGGGAGCCGGCGAGAGGAGGGTGCGTGCCGCTGTTGGCAGGAGAATTCGGGGGCAAGTGGCCCTTTCAGAGGCAAATTCTCGCTCCCGGTCAGTCCCGGCTCCTTGTCCTGGCCTGCCTGGCCAGCACTCCGGCCATCAGTCGCCGTGCACCCAGGCCACCTCATCGCTGTGGGACCGTCTCGATCCTGGGCGGCGACGGGCACCTGTGGCTTCGGGTTTAAACTCAAAGCCAAGTGGAGTACGAACGGGCCTGGGAATTCAGCCCCCACAGCGCCCATGGCAAGGCGGGACCAGCTCTGCTGGGCTGAACACCGCGGTGTCACCCTGCTCCCTCACTTCCTGTCCCCTCACTTCCTGTCCCCTCACTTCCTGTCCCCGGGTCAGAAAGACATTCCAGACCAAGCGGCAGGCGCGGGGCGTGTGGCAGGGAGGCGGGTGCTTCGACAGCAGCCCAAGAGCCCCCGTGCCCTCCGGGCTAGGCGATAGGGAGTGGTGGGGACTGCGGCAAAGGAGAGCCCACGTCCCGGTTCTGGCCCGCTGTGTGCGGATCAGGTCTGCGGGCCTGTGGGGACGTGGGTCTGCGCTGCCCGGTCCCCAGGAAGCCAGCCTCGTTTTGCTTTCTCGAGCCTCGCTCCAAGTGTCACATCGTGTCGTGTGGTGACCATGGAGGTTCTGGCCAGGGAGAGCCGCAGGCTGCCGCTTGTGCGCCCGTCGCCTCCCTGTCAGCTTGGGTCTGTCCCACCCGCGGCACGAGGTCCAGCTCGCCCGGCGCGACGAGGAACCAGCTGCTTCCCTGAGAAGCTGCCCTCGACTGCTTGGGTGCTTGGCAGGGACCCACGTCCGCTGGCCTGGCCGGCTCTGCTCCCCGTGTCCCGCGGGGCCCCCGGGCGAGGTCCTGGCGCTGGCCGAGGGCCACCGTCTCCCGGGGATGAGCCTCGGCTCCCGGGCCCGGGGCTGACACGCGGGGCGGCTCACGTGTCCCGACGGCTGCGTCCACTCCGGGCAGCCGCCCAGGGGTGCCCGGAGCCACTCTCGCAGGGCCCTGCCACGGCTGTCGCCGAGCCGGCTGAGACCTCAGAGGCTCCTGCACGGCGGGGCCCGTCCTGCGGTGCCGTGGGCCGGGGGGGCCGGGGCTGGGCCTGGGGGGCTGGGCCGGGCGTCCGTCACGCCGAGCCCCGGGGCCGATGGCGTCACCTCCCTGCAAGCCTCTGCGCGGGCCGAGGGAGGCCCGGGTCCTGCCCGCGGCCTGGGGACCCCGGAGACAGAGAGGAAGTGGGGAAGGAGCTTAGCAGAGCTGGTCAGAGGGCGTGAGAAGGGGGGTGGGAGGGCGGGGCTTACTGACCTGACCTGCCCCTGGGGGGCCTAGCGGAGCCCCCGCCCTCCACCCACCGGCTGGACTGGCTCCTCTGGGCCCCTCCAGCTTCACTCGTCGGCCGTGGACGCAGCCCTCCTGCCGTGCGGCCACCCATCCTCCTGCCAGCCGGTCAGCCCCCCAGAGCCGGGCGGGGTGGGTGCCCAGCTCCCCGGGCCTCCAGGACCCCTAGAAGGGTGCGTGGTGGGAGCTGATGACCGCTGCCTCCCGGGGCGGCTGGTTGGTGAGGTGGTGCCCGGGCTCTGGGCTTGGCGAGCGGCTGGGCTGGGCTGGCATGGGGGCATGTGCGGGGCGAGCAGGGGGCCGTGGCGCAGCAGTCCTGCCCGGGCCGAGGGCAGGTGGGGGACGGGCGCTGGTGGACTCGCCCCCAAGGCCCCGTGCCCCGGGCGGCTGCCCAGTCCCACGCCCGGGGACCCTGGTGCCGCGCGCCGCTTCTCGGCGGCCTCTTCCGCTCGGGCCGCACACGCCGCCTTTCCCCGGCCCAGGACCTGACCGTCCCGGTCCCACGGCCCCGGCAACCTCGGCCCGGCAGCTCGCCCGGCTCCCCCCAGCGCGGGCAGAAGGGTCAGGGCAGCGGTCAGCCCGGTGCTGCTGGAGGCCGTGCTCTCTGCGGGGGGAGCCTGACCCCAGAGGGCGGCCTGCCCCGACAGAGACAGAGAGACAGAGAGACGGGGAGACAGAGAGACAGAGGCAGAGATAAAGACAGAGAGAGACACAGATATAGACAAAAATAGAGCAGAGAGAGGCAGAGAGATAGAGGCAGAGGCAGAGAGACAGAAATAAAGACAGATAGAGACAGAGATACAGAAAGACAGAGACAGAGATTCAGAAACAGGCAGAGAGACAGAGACAAGAGACAAAAATAGAGACAGAGAGAGGCAGAGCGACAGAGGTAGACACAGGGAGATAGAGAGATAGAGGGACAGAGGCAGAGGCAGAGGCAGAGAGACAGTGAGAGACAGAAATAAAGACAGATAGAGACAGAGATGCAGACAGAGACTCAGAAACAGAGGCAGAGAGACAGAGACAGAGACAGAGATAGAGACAGATATGGAAAGACAGAGAGATCCAGAAACAGAGACAGATAGAGGCAGAGACAGAGGCAGAGAGACAGAGAGATAGAGACAGAGACAGAGATAAAGAGGCAGAGAGACAGACACAAGAGACAAATAGAGACAGAGGCAGAGAGACAGAGGCAGAGATAGGGATAAAGACAGAGACAGAAACAGAAAGACAGAGACAGAGATTCAGAGAGAGACAGAGACAGAGAAACAGGCAGAGACAGAGAGACAGATGAGAGATATAGAGAGCGATAAAGACAGAGAGACAGAGACAGAGATAGGGATAAAGACAGAGACAGAAAGAGAGACTCAGAGAGAGACAGAAGCAGAGACAGACACTGATAGAGACAACGACGCAGCGGGATGGAGACAGAGACAGGCAGAGCGGGAGGCCGCGGTCAGGCGGGCCGGGAGGGAGGCCTTCTCGGGGGTCAGGCGGACCGGGAGGGAGGCCTTCTCGAGAGGCTCCGCTCCTCTCGGTCCATCGGCTGTCCCCCCCCCCAGGCATCCTATGAGGCTGCAGGGACCAGAGCAGAGGTCAGAGCCGGGGAGGAGCTGCAGACACTGTCCAGGGCCTCTTCCCTTCGTCTTGGAGGGTGGGCGGGTCCCTGGCCTCGGGGTGGACCCGGCTGGCCCTGCCTCGGGGGCGGGACCGTCCACCCAGCGGTGTCTCCATGCGGAAAGGCCGGGTAAGCGGTCGGGTTGGGGGCTCCCGGCCAGCTCGTGGGGGGACGCAGCCTAGGCCTGGGCTGCCGGTGGCTGGCCGAGCTGGCGGGACATGCGACCCGCACCCGGACGGGCCTGGCGCTGTGAGGTGCGTCCGGGTGGCCGGCCACGCACGACTCTCGGCGGCCACGGCCTCCTGGGGCAGGTGAAATGACGGCCCGAGAACAACATCAGCGGCCGTGGGGGGGGGGTGACCGTCAGCCGGCGGCCAGCGAGCCTGGGGGAGAGATGGGTGCTCTAGGACGCGGTGTGTGGATGCCCAGCCACGGGGCCAGGGGGACCCACGCTCGGAACGTCCAGTGGTCGCTGCAGCATGCAGGCCACAAAGCTGCTGCGACGCCTGGGGACCCACCTCGCAGAAGCGTGATTCTAGGAAAAGTCCCCCCCCCCGCGACCCGCCGCCTTCACCCCCCACAGTGTGGCAGCCCAGGCGCCGGGCCTGGTCTCCTCTGGGGCCGTTTTGTGCCATCGCCCGGCTCCCCATCCTCCCCGCACCCCGGCTCTCCTGATTGTCCTGGCCCCCTGCTGGCCGCAAACAGCTGACGGCGTGTCCGCAGCGCCCGCGAGGCCGGCCACGATTCAGGGCGCAGAGCGGCGATTCGGGGCGGCGATTCGGGGCGCAGAGCGGCCTGTCGGAGTGGCTGCCCGGGTCACGGTGCGCGTGCTCCTGCCCGAGACGCAGCGGGGCGTCCCTGGGGTCGCTTCCCGGAGGCGCCCGAGCCCGGATCCAGCCTGGTCACGGGCTTGCGAGGGGAGGGGGGGTCGGCCCTTCAGGCCTTCTCAGCCGCGTCCACCGCCGCGCGCCCTCTCCGTGGCCTGGGGCCAGTGGGCAGAGCGCTCAGCTCCCGGCTGGCCGGAGGCCCCGTGCCCTGACCGCAAGGCTGTGGGCCTTCGGGGCTGTGGCCCCCCCTCGGGCCAGCTGCCCCAGGGGGAGCCCTGGCCGCCCCCCGCCCCTGCTGGTTGGACTCAGTGCCCAGGGGAGAGGGGACGCGGGAGACAGGCCGCAGCGCGATGTGCTTGTCGTGTCCGTGAGCCTCGTGGACACGCCTGGACGGGCCCGGAGGGCGGCGCCTGAGGCCATCGGCCAGGGCTGCACCTGCAGAGTGGTGGGCGGAGCAGCGTCCCCGTCCCGGTGCCCACGCTGCTCAGGGTGCCCGGGCGCTCACGCGCTGGCCCCTGCCCTCCCGCCCCTGCCCTCAGGGCCTCGGCACCCTGACCCGGCATCTCACCTGGACTCCCGGCTCCCGGGTCTCTCTGCCACTCTCGCCAGGCACCAGGAGTCTCTGATGCCCTGGTGGGTGGGCGACACAGCAGTTCCGCCTGGTGGACGTTGCCCGTGTCCACGATGCGTGCTGTGTCCTTGGACCCGGCAGCTCGTCCTGATGCCCGCTCCCAGGTGCCTGCCTCCCCAGGTGCCCGCCTCCCCAGGTGCCCGCTCCAGGTCCCGCATGGTTCTGGCTCTGGTCCTGGCCTAGCGGGGGGTCTTCGGGGTGCTCCGTCCATGCCCTTGCGCCCTCGGGGGTCTGCCCTGGGCCCTGCCCACCGGTGACTGCGTGGCTGGGGTTCTGCCAGGAGGTGAGGCGGGGACTGGACATCGGGGGGGGACGGCTCACGATGGCCGGTCAGGCACCGGCTCCCGGAAGCCCGGAGCCCCGCTGGCCGCGGCCCCCACCTTTGTTGGCCCGACCCGTGACCCGCTGGCCGCGCGGGAGAGCCCCCCCCCAGCAGAGCCTGGCGGGCGGCCCGCATCTGCTCCGGTCCAGGTGCCGCTGGTCCAGCGCTGCCCCTCGCGGACCTGCTCCCGGGCAGAGCGGCGGCTCCCGTCGCCACGGCAACCGTGCGGTGGCCACGGCTTCGCGCTCTGGGGGCGGAGTCAGGGACGTGGGGGTCTGACCGCCCTCGGGAGGGCTGGGCCCTGGCGGGATGGGCTGGGGTCTCAGCTGCACCCCCAGCGGCCTGTCCCGGCCCTCGGTCCCGTCCGTCACCATCACTGTGTCCCTCCGCCTCCGCGGCCGGCCCACGAGGTCAGCCGTGGACTCCGCTGAGGGCCCGTCCCTGCCGCCCCCTGGACGTCCCTGTGGCTCCTGGCATCTGTGCCCATGCGGTGGCCGTGCCCAGGCTCTTGGGGGGCCCCCTCGCCCTGACACGCCCGGCACCCCCTGGCCCCTGCCTGGGCCTCAGCGTCCGGTTGGAGACTTGTGGTCGGCCCCGGGCAGCGGGGCTCCCGGCCGCCGGGGGTGGGGGCAGCCGGGGTGCAAGGCGAGCCGGCTCTCGGCAGCTGCGGCGGCCTCGCGGTGAAGGCCTGGGCTGTGTCGCCCGCCCGAGGGTGCCTGCCGCGCCCAGGCCTTCGCGTGGCACTGCCCGGCCTGGGCTCAGCCCCCAGCGGCCGGTCCCCGTCCGGCTCCGGGCACCGGGTTGCCACCTGCTGGCTGAGCGGCCGGTCGACCTCGCCACCAGGGGGCAGCGCCGGCCGCGCAGGGCAGGGCCGGCCCCGTGGCTCCCCGAGGGCCCGTCCACGCCACGGGGGTCCGGACTCAGCCCCCAGGGCAAGGGTCTGCGTCCACGGTCTGTTGGGAGCTGGCGGCGTGGGGTGGCCGGCGGGGCAGCCGGGCCCTGGCCGGTGGGGGGGCGGGCAGGTGTCCGGCCGCTCTGGTTCTTCCCGGTCCTCCGGGGGAGGCTGACGTCCCCTCGTGGGGCCGGGCCGTGCCGGGCTGGCAGTGTGGGAGCCGGCGGTGCGGCCGAGGTCTGCGCAGGGCCGAGCGCGGACGCGCAGGCGGGAGGGACCTGCACGTCGTAGGCCCGCGGCTGTCACGGTCACCCCCGGCGGGGCAGCCACTGGCCGGCGGCCAGCGTCAGCCTCCTGCCCCTGCGAGTCGAGTCGGTGGCCCGTATCAGGCAGGTGACAGGCCGCGTCTCACGCCTCCGACTCTTGTCAGGGCTTTTCCTTCGTCCGTGTCCTCCTGCGGCCTCTCCCCGCAGGCCGTCGGCGTCCGCATGGCGGGCTGCGTCCTCCCCGTCCGTCCACGTGGGCGGCTCCCGCGATGGTCCCGGGAGGCTCTTTGGCCTGGAGACGGGCAGGGGTCCTGTTGCCCGAGGCGGATGGGCCTCCAGCCCGCCGGGCAGGTGCAGGGCCCCGGGCGGCCGAGAGCCTGCTGCTTGGAGGCCTGAGCTTCGCGAGCCGCGCCGGCGCGTCCAGCAGACCCCGGGGCGGCCACCTGCGAGGTCGGCGTGTCTCCCGCCTCTGCTCGCCCTGGGGCTCTGCACCCAAGAACCAAGACCGCTGCGGCCAGAGGGGGAGAGGCCATCCGGCCCAGGCTCGAGCGGACCCAACCTGGCCGGGTGACCGGCGCTGGCCGTGTCCATCAGGGGTGTTCTCTGCGTCTCCGGGCGACCGGACGTCCTGCCCCTCACCGGCTAGCGTGGGCGTCGCCCGTCAGCGGTGTGGGCGTCCTCAGACCCCCGCAGGCCCCGCCGTGACCGGCTCCCGTGTCGGGCTCCCGCGTGCGGGCACCTGCTCCGGCCAGAGCGGCGGGGACGGCCAGCGGCCCCAGCAGCCCCGCGGCTCGTCCCCCCGTCCGCAGCGGCCCGGCTCCAGCACCCCGCACGGGCGGCTGGGGAGACGCTGTCCGGCCAGCTCCCCCACCGGGCCAGGGAGCAAGGGTGGGGGGTGGTGTTTGCTGGGAGGGGCCCCGGGCTCTGGGCCTGACGGGGTGCGGTGTCCCCCGATTCTGTCCTCTTGGGGTGAGGGGGCCCCAGGTTCAGCGACCACACGCCCGCAGCGGCCCCTTGCTGCTGGCGGCCAGCCCCGCGTGTGCGGGAGACGTCGCTGGCCGCTCGCGCTGGACGTCGGGCGCCCAAGGCTTTCGAGGGAGGCGCGTGGTCAGCCAGGCCCTCGCGGGCCGCCTTGCTGGCCTCCGGGGCTGCCCGCTGGCCTGGCTTCGTGGCCCCGCCGCCCTGAGCGGGGTGGGGAGCCCGGGGCGGGCGCTGCATCTCTGCGGGCGGCGGCTGAGCGGCTGCTGTGCGACTGTCCCGCTGGGGGTGGCCCCGGCGGGGAGGGGTCAGCCCGGGCCTCCGAGGCCGTCCCCCTGGGCGGAGTCCTGGTCTCGATCCCGAGCCTCGTCCTTCTTGTGGACACGCCCCCCCCCCCCCCCCCCGGGCGTTGCCCGCACCCCTCCCCACGCCTCGGCCGGAGCTGAGCTGTCCCCTGCGCCTGGGGACGGGCAGGGGCCGGGGCTGAGCCCGCAGAGTGGCCCACGCCTGGGCCGTGGGGGGAGGCTGGGCGGCCGCGGGTCCCAGCACGTGGCCCCGTGGCCCCAGGGCGGCACACCGGCTCTTGCTGGCTTTGCACGCGGACGTGCGAGGCTGCTGCCGCGGGTCCCGACGGGAGGTGGGGCTGAGGGTGAGGCCAGCGCTGGGCAGATGGCCGCGGGGGGGGGGTGGCCTTCGCGAAAGCCTCAGATTCGCGATCACCGCAGCGCGCTCTTCTTGGCACGGGCCCGAGGGGCGCAGCAGCCCATCCCTGCCCGAGGCCTCGGCGGCGAGTTTCTGCGGCCAGACCCTCGCGCCCGCGAGCCCTGGCGGCCGCCCACGCGTCTCCGCCCCTCCGGCTCCGAGCGCCGCGCCGCCGCAGTTACACAGCCCGGGGCTTCGCGAGCCGTCTCCTCCCGTCAGGCAAAGCACCGCTGAGACTCACCGTGTTGACACGCGTCTCCCTGGTCGAGCGCTGCTCAGCTTGTGGCGCCCGTTCCCAGCTCAAGGCCGTTCGTGGACGCGCGTGATGACACCGATGGGCTGCTGGGTGCAGCCGGACCTGAAACCGGCCCCCCCGGGCCCCCCAGGCGCGGCGGTGATGCCATTCAGCTCCGGCTGGGCTTGGACCTGTCCGGGGGGTGGGTGACGTGAGACTCGAGGGGGTCGCGCTTTGTTGCAACAGCGCAGACGCGCGCCGGCCAGCCTGGGCCAGGGAGAAGGTTTGCCGAGCAAACAGGCCCGGCGCGGGGCACCCCCACCCCTGCAGCTGCACCCGCGGGTCACGCGGCCGCCTCCTCTTGTGTGACCCTGAGGGGTGGTCAGAGCTGCCGCCGAACCGGACACAGGGGGACCGCAGGTCTCCGACTGAAGCCACTCGTCTGAGCCCGTCCGTGGGCTGGCGGCAGACCTGGGCCCTGGCCAGGTGTCCCCACCTGTTGGAAGCCTGGGGGAGCCGTCAGCATCACTTAGCGAAGTCCCCGCTTCTCTGGGCCATCGCCGAGGCTCCGATTTAGGGTACACACACATGGCGATGAGAACAAGGTCATCGGCGTCTCCTACTGGTTGACAGCTGACGGCGCCTCTAGGAGGTCAAGACGACTGTCCCCAAGATCTGTATAATCCGCTCAGTGACGCTCTTCCTGCATCTGGTGCGCCGTGGAAACCACCGCGTGGACAGCTCGGCGCCGCACGGGTGTGTGTCTGGGGGCGGCGAGGGCCTCTTTGCTCGTAGAAGCGCCGTCTGCATTGAGGAGGAGCTTTAGGACTTGTTTCCGGCTTTCGGGGGCAGGTGCGCCCGCCCCAACTGCCAGCCTCCCCGGCGCCGAGTTGGGGTTCACCAGCCGCTGGAGTAAGGAGCCCCGGCAGGGACCGAATGCACAGAAGGTGGTTTCCGGCTCCTACCCCACGTGGGCACCCGCGTCTGCCCGGCCGCTCTGCTCCATGTGAAGACGCAGGGCCCCAGGCCTCTGCAGACATCTGCCTCTCCAAGGGTCGTGGTCTCTCCCCCCCCCCCCCTCCCCGGGAAGGAAGGGAGAAGCTGTCACTTTTGGCTCTGAAGTGATCAGCCACGTGATGCTCCTGTTCCTCGGGCCAGAGCTGGTCATACCTGGAGAAGGGGGGGTGTTCCCGGCTGGGCAGCCATCTGCGCCACTGTGGCTGGAGGCGCCTTTGCCCGCAGGCGGCCATCTCTCCCATGGACTCGAAGCCTCGTCGTCTAGATGAGGCCGCTCGCCCGAGGACCGCTCACCCGCCACAGCCTCCCCGGCTCTCTGCTTGTTCGGCCTCATCCCAGTCCCAGCCCCTTCCCGCCGCCACAGCTGTGACCTCCCGCCCTGCGGCCGGCGGCTCAGACAGCAGAGCGCGCTCTGTGGAAGGCCGGTCCTGGTCCTTGTGTGCTGGTCAGCCTGGCGTCTGGCCTCAAGTGACCCGAGACGCGGCCGCCGTGGCCGCGGCGGCGAGGGGAGGCCACGTGTGAGTCTCGCTTCCGGCGCAGGCACCAGCCCTCCTCCGCCCGGCGTCTCTTCCTCAGGGGGCGGCTGGGCGCAGGGGCCGAGGTGCGGCTGCCCAGCTCCACCCCTCTCAGGACGGGGCTCCTGGCCTCTCGCCCCCCTCCCCTCCTGCCCCCGCGGGGCCTGGGCTCTCCTGGGGGGGGCGCCCTCTGCAGAGGCGCTCTCGCTCTGCCCTCAGCCGGGACCCCCGCCCTCCGCGATGTGCCGGGGCTGGGGTCCCAGCGGGCGGGCAGCCCGGAGCGTCCTCGGTCAGGGTCTCTGCCGCCCGCCTGTCCGTGCACGTACGCTGGCCGTCTGACGGCCTCCCGCTCCGGTGCAGGCTCGTTCCTCTCCGCCTCACCCGCCTCTGCTGCTGCGGAGCCCGGGAGCGGCCACTTCGACCGTGTCCTTCTCGCCGGGAAAGCGTCGCGTTTCTCTCCGCTGAGACGGACTGACCACGCGAGGACGTGTGACAGCGCAGGGGGCGTGGGTGGCCGAGGCCTCTGTGGACCCTCACCTGCAGGGGGCGCCGGTGGCCGCGGGGCGCTGAGGGGGGACTCGAGGCAGGCGAGACTCCCGGCGGCGGCTGCGCTGGACAGGTCAGCGGCTGCCCGCCCCCCGCATCCTCTCTCGGCCATCTGCGGCCCGGGCTCCTCGCAGCCCTGCCTGGCTGGGCCGCGCCCGCCCCCAAGGCCTCGCTTTGCCCGCACAACCTCTTCTGAGACTCTGGAGCCCTTCATGTCCCTCCCCGGGGGAACGATGTCCCGGACGGTGGCGTCAACACTTGTGAGGCGGGGCCGGGCGTGGGGTCCCGAGGGACGCCGGCCACCCCCAGCTGGCTGGTGCCCCAGCCATGAGCTGGTCAGGCAGGGGTGCGGCGTGGCGCCGGGACGGGCGAGGGATGTGCTGCCAGGCGGCGGCTGTGGGCGATGCCCCCGCCAGAGGACACGCGGGGAGCTGCCTGGCGGACACGTGCCTGGCGCCTCCGCTGGGCTGAGATGAGCGGGAGCGGACAGTCCTGGCATCAGGCCGCTGGCACCTGAAGCAGGACGTGAGCGCGTGCGCCCCGGGGCCGCTGCAGGCGGGGCCGCTCCCTCGCCCGCCTCTGCCCCAGGCCGCCCCTGGGCCCGCCAGACGCACCCCACCCGGGTGGTGGCGGTGGGACAGTGGGGACTCCCGTGCACCGTGCGTGCGCCAAGCCGGCGTGGACAGGCCTCCCTGGGGTCCCAGACGCAGCGCGAGCGCCGTGCGCTGCCCCGGGTGCATGCGGAGCCCTGGAGACGCCCCGGGCAGCTCGGACACGCGGGTCACGGTCACTCTTCAGGACGTGCGGGCGTCTCTCCTGCGGCCCCTGCCTGGACGCGGTCACAGCTGCCGTCACTGCGCCGTTGCCGTCCAGTGCTTGCGTGTCCTATCAGCAGTGACCCTTTGGAACTAATAATGAACTAAACATGAGGGGGGGAGGGCGGAGGTGTGGCCAGCGCTGTTCTAGAAGCTTCCAGCTGACGCTGCGAGCACCCACCATGCTGCGACCCACACCTGTGCCCATTCAGGCCAGGACACCCCAGGCACCGAGAGGTTGGCCGGTTCAGCCGAGGTCGCCCAGCTGGGCACTGGGGAGTTGGCCGCGACCCAGGCGCCCCCCCCCCGCCAGCTCACAGGCCCGTCCGAGGCGGGCTCCTTGCGGCCATCTTGGCATCGTCCCTGATGGCTGGACGGGGAGTCGTCTGGGGGTGGCGCTGCTGGGCGCTCACTCATCTCCTTCCTGATACCCGAGTGGCTGTGGCCAGGGTGATGGACAGGAGCAGCCTGGTGCCGGTTCTCCGCCTGGGGCTCTGGGATGGAGAGGTGGTCACAGGCTGACCACTGCTCCGTGGTCAGCAGGCCCTGTGTGCCCTAACTGCCAGCTGGACGGTCCCTCGGTGGACGCTGGACCACAGGGAGGGGGGGTAGGGATGTGGTGGGGAGCAGCGGGGGAGGGGCGTGGATGGGGCGGAGCCAAAGAGGAGGGGCGTGGCCAGGGAGGAGCTAGGAGGGGCG
>PVHY01027664.1:0-16000 GCA_004024945.1 Uropsilus gracilis
AGAACTCAAACCACAATCCCTAACCCTGGCCGAGGCTTCCTAAGCTGCCGTTTACAGGCATGCACCACCATGCCAGACTTAGTGCCCTCCAATTCTATCCATGCCATCACAAATGGTGGGATTTCATTTCTTTTTATAGCTAAATAGTATTTCACTGCATATATGTGCCACTGTTCTTAATACAGTCATGTGCTGGTAAACAACCTAAATAGGCTGGTCCCTATCTTGGCTATTGTAAACACAGCTACAATGAACATAGGGGTGCATATATCCCCACAAATTAATATTTTGTATTATTTTGATAGACACTACAGAGTGGGATTATAAATTACATGACAGAATATTTTGTCATATATTTAAATGAAATTAAATATTTAATTTGTGCAGGGGCGGTTTCCAACAGCACTGTACAGGAGTTCCTTTTTCTTCAAATATTCACCAACATTTGTTCTTCATTTCACATATACATAGGGCATTATCAATGGAGTGAAATTGTATCTCTTGATTTGCATTTCCTGTAGGCCATTGTATGTCTTAGGAAATATATATTTTTTTGCTCTGTTGACCATTTTTTTAATTGAATTCCTGTTCTTTTTATATTGAGTTGCATGAGCGGTTTGTAGATCTTGTACATTAGGTACTTATCAAATGCATGATGTGAAATATTTTCCCAATAAATAGGGTGTCTTTTTGTTTTAATGATTATTTCATTCACTGTGCAGAATTTTTTTAGTTTGATGTAGTTTCATTTGTTTATTTTTCTGTGTTTTCCTTGCTATTAGAATCATGTCCCCCCAAAGATCCTCAAATCCAATATTGTAGAGCATGAGTGTTTTGCTTATATTTTCTTCTATATGTTAATGAATTTTGGCTGTTCCATGTCTTTAACCCATTTTGAGTTAGTTTTTGTCTTTGATATGAGATAGTCATCTAATTTTATTTTTCTGCATGTGGCTGACCAGTTTTCCCAACATCATTTAAGAGACTTTCCTATCACTACTGTATACTTTTGACTTCTTTGTGGTAGACTTACTGTTCCTATAAATGTGGGTTAGTTTCCAGGCTCCAAATTCTACTCCATTGATGTGTGTACTTGTTTTTATTCTAATACAATACTGCTTTGAATAATATATCCTTGTACTATAGGTTGAAATTTAGAAGTGTGATATCATTATTTACCTTTTTGTCAAAATTACTTTGGCTATTGAGTGTCCTTTGTGGTTATATATAGATTTCAATGATGTTTGCTCTATTTCTTTAACTAACTTTCACTGGATTCTTAGTAGGGATTGCATTGACTGTGCAAATTACTTTGGGTAAGATAAACATTTTGGTTGTTTCTTCCTTTCTGTGGTTCTGTTTTCTTGTAGGATTTTTTCAAACCACTCCCTTTGAGCCTATGATTTTCTTTTTAGAATTTAGCTTTATCTTCTGGAGGCAACAAAATCTTGGATTTTGTTTTCTGGTGAACCAGTGACTTTGTATTTTGATAGTGATTTAAAATTACATCTATTTACACTTAGGGTAATAAGTAATATATGAAAATTTGCTATTTTGCCTTTAGAGTTTTTCTATGTATAGCCTCATTTAATCTCCTGTGACTTTTTTTTACTTTAATTTCAATAGGAATTTTCTTTCAACATTTCTTGTATGGAAAGTCTAATGTTTGCAAATTCCAGTTTTTGCTTGAGAAGATCTCTATTTCTAATATCTGAAGGTCACTCTTATGAGAGATAGCATTCTTGACTGGCAGTTTTTATCCTGAAGCATTTTGAATACATCATTCCATTCTCCCATTGCTTGTAGGTTTTCCTTGAGAAACCAAGTATAAGACTGATGTAGGTAACTTTATAAGTTATTTACTTTTTGCTATTTGTTGACTTCAATCCTCTTTCTTGAAACTTTTGGAAATTTCAACTCTATAAGTCTTGGGGTAGGCATCTTTACATTTAGGTAGCCAGATATTCTTTTAGCTTCATGGATTTGAATATTTAATTTCATCCCTAGGTGAAGGAAATTAGCCTCTATTATTTCCTTGAATGGTACCTCTATTCCTCCTTTCTCTTCTCTTCTGAAATGTCCATTATTCTAATATTGGCTTTCTTGATGGTGTCATATAGTCATTGAATTGCTTTTTTATTTCTTTTATATACTACTTCTCTCTTCATCCACCTGTGTCCTTAATGCCTTACTATTCTTCAAAGTTGATTCAATCACTGATTTATTTTATTTCACCCCCATCACTTTCTCTAGAGTTTTTTTAATCTTACTTGTTGTACTATTTATCTCCAGAATTAAGGTTATGCTTTTATTTTAATCCATTAATTTCTACCTTCTGCACATTAATTGTATTTATGAACCCATTACTTTGTTTTTCTGAATTTGGG
The DNA here is from genome assembly GCA_004024945.1 of Uropsilus gracilis. Classification (NCBI taxonomy): domain Eukaryota; kingdom Metazoa; phylum Chordata; class Mammalia; order Eulipotyphla; family Talpidae; genus Uropsilus; species Uropsilus gracilis. The sequence goes on from PVHY01027664.1 coordinate 2,388, forward strand.
GATTAGATTGTTTTTTGAGCTCTCTTGTATTTAACTTGCCTCTCTGAATTTTCTTTCTTCTATCTCCTTAAGTTTCCTTATTATTATGGAAAGTTCTGAACTTTCCATCTCATTAAAAAATATAGTGTTCTGTCTTCTTATAATTGGATTCTAGAGAGTTATTCTTTGTGATGCTATTTTCTCTTGACATGCTGTATTTTCATGAGTTATATGTTTTGTCTGCCCGCCCATTTTGCTATGTGACACCTCTTAATTTTATTATTGCTTTTAGTAACTTCAGTCATCCTTACAGGGTTAAATTTTTTTATTTGTAGCTGTCCTAATGATAAAAGGTTACAATGTGAAGCATTCTTGTTCTAGTATCCTTAACCAGCTTTTAAAAACTAGGATACAAGTTAAAAGGGCAATAGATGGCCACCAGCACATTTATCTCAGAATATAGAGATTATCACAACTTTTGTCTTTTCCATTACTGGCATATACCTTTTTTTCTTAACTCTTTATACTGTTCTGAGAAGATAGGAGATGTTCACTGAATGCACAACATCTTTTTTCCTCATTTTCTCTAACTTTCCCACTCCATTCCTATATTTTTATATCTCTATTATGCTGCCTTTTCTGCTTTCTCCTCTTTTCCCCAACTGACTTAATTCCTCTGTATGCCTTTCTTCCTAACATTAGGTTACCAAATGAAACTTAAATTTCTAATTATCTCTTGCAATTATTTAATGATCTGAACACTATTTCAAAATTTTTAAGTGTATGATGATAATGTCATGTGTTTGTACATGGACATACATATGTACATAATTTTATATTTCCCTCTAGAAGTAAGAACAATGAAATATTGTAGATTTTGCTTATAGGACATTCCTTTTTTTGTGTTTGTTTCTTCCTGTGGTTGCTCCCCTCACATAATATCTTGGTCATTCAGAAATAGAAACTTGACCTATGAATCTGCTATTGACCTTTCAAAAAATCAATATAGCTCTACATTTGCCTTTTTTTCAATCCTTTGAAATGAATGGAAACTGATGCCAAATTTTCCCTTTGCATGCATAAGCATTTTTGGAAGGTGAGATGAAAGGAGCTGTTCAGTGTTCTATTTTACACAATTAAACAACCAGCCACTTTGGCACAGTACTCCAGGAAAATAGATCATGCTTCTGAAAGATTCTTTTCTAAATGTCACTATCTACTCCAGCCACACAGCATCCAAACTACCCTTGCATCAGAAGAGCCCAGAACCTTCCTTTAGTACAGTGTAGAATTCTATCACATTATGCTACTTTTTTTTTTATCTCAAAACCTATTTCTAGGCTCATTTATATGCATGCAGAAGTGGGTTTCTGTCCCCTGGAGAGATGGAAGGCACCCTGTAGTCTGGTTCCTCTTGTCCCTGAACATTAGACACTCTGTTGCCAATGAAAAGCTGCCAGAGAAATCATGTAGATCAACAGTGTTGGAAATTTTACTTTTATCTCAGTAGATCAGCATGGATTTTTTTTTATTCCTACTGTCAGCACAGAGAGATGACAAGTTAAGGAAAATGAAAAGTTAATGGTGATAGAAAGCAACTAAGAAATAGAGAGTTGTGCAGTTAAGATTTCAGTAGGAAAAAAAGAAACATTTCTACCAATGATTTCTTCCCACAAAAGATGATAGATGTTTCAGAAAATGTTGCTAGAATGTGAAGTTTTCTTAGATGAATCTCACTTTTCTATTGTCTTTTATTATGAAATAAGGGAGGGTGTTATGCTGGAACACTTCAATTTTTCACTTTTTAATGTCAAAGTTCTTAAGCGAAGACCCATACTAATTGCCTTCATAACCCTGCCTGAGTATTCTCTGAAGTCTGTTCCTATCTCTTCCACCTTATTGAAAGTTTTTTAAATGTCACTAATTATCTCCAATTTATCATCCCAACTTCCTTAGAACTTTTGACATATTGAGTACCTACCCCTTCTTTCTTGGTGCTCTCCACATTGTAGTCTTTTGTTCTCCAACCACAGTAATCCCTTAAGAAAGACATGATGTAACCACAGAAAAGATATTTAGAAGTATCTTGTAGCTGATAGAAATCAAATGATTCCACATTACTCCTAGTCTATCAATGTATCTTCAACATCTAAATTAAGATAACAATATAGCCCTATCATTTTTCTATTCATAAACAGACACTATACATTTCATAAGGTGTGTAAGGAAGACTGGCTTCTAAATCAAACTGTGAAATGAACATATTTCCTTGGTATCCTCCATATTTCATTCTGGTCTTTTCTTCACATCGTGAAGTTAATTGCTTTTTGTTAATTTAACTTTTTAGCAACAGTTCTGGGACTGACAGAAATAAGTTTACACAATGGAATGCCACATTAGAGCACCCTCTTTCAATGTTTTTCAGGATCCAAGCTCATATTTTCTTTTCTCCTTTCCATTTTTTTATACTTCCCACTGCCTGCAACAATTAAGCCAAATAACAAACAAACAAACAAAACAAAAAACCAAGACTGATAATCACAGTAAAAAAATTCATAACCATTCATATTGATGGAGATGACAGAGAAGCTCCATAGTCTCTGAGATGTATCTATAAAATATGAGCTAATCAACATACTTAAATATCTGGTTTTTTAGTTGTTATAATCTTTGTTATAGATTATCTCCTTTGAAGTGGTTATAGACTCTGTGTGTACTGTTTCACACATATCACCAACCAATTCTAGGGCTCTAGCACTGTCTAAAATTCAACTCAATTCTGCCACTGTTTCAAGAGGATAGCATCAGAGAATCCGATTCCACAGGCTGAGATTTCAGTTCCATAACACCAATTCCACTTACCCCAACACACACACACACACACACACACACACACACACACACTTCAGAGGCCAGTCACCAATTACAAGGTCAGGTTACCTGTATCTCTAAATGACAGACTATAAATAATAACTTCCCCCTCCTTGGGATTCATTGATTTGCTAGAGACTCACAGAAGTCAGAAGAACAATTTACTTACTAAATTACCTGCTTGTTATAAAAAGATATAAGTTCAGAAACAACCAGGTGGAAGAGATACATAGGGTAAAGCATATGGGAAGGGGTATGGATGGTTTATGCTCTCTCCAGTCTGCCATTTTACCCAACTCTCCATGTGTTCTCCTTGTTGTAAGCAATTCACACCTATATTTTGTGTGTGTGTGGGAGGGGAGATTCATTACTTAGGCACCATGTATTAACGCACTAACCATTAATAATTGATTAAACCTCCAACTCCTCTCCTCTCTTCCCAGCCCTGAAGTGTGTGTATGTTTGTGGAGAGCCTTGAAAGTTTCAGTCCTCTAATTACAAAGTTGGTTTTATTGCCACCAATCACCATACTTTGATCCAAAAGTCACCTAATTAATAATGTTTGGAAAGGGAGAATAACTTAAGAAATTTCATGGGTTTTAGGAGTTCTGTGCCAGAAATGGGAATAAAAACACAATATATATTTTCTTTCTTTAATAAGATATAATAATGTTTTATAAGTCACATTATACTCAATAAGTACCCAATTCCTTAAAACTTAAGCCACAAGAAGAAAGTTCATCAGTTCTCCTTCACTAAGCTAGTATTTGAAGGGCAATCATATGTGAGGATTGTTTTCAGTCATTGTGACTTATTTTGTGATGGGTGGTCATGGTCATTAAGTCACCCTCTTTCAGAAGATTAAATGAGATGCAATTTTGTTTGTCTGATCTGCTTCTATTTGCAGAATTTTTTCCCTAACTACTAGTATATATAATTGTTTCTTTGTTTTTATAATGGCAAATAATGGTCCCTTCCCTTAGGAAGATTTAGTCAATTTTCTATTTTTATTGCTCTAGGATGGCAATTAGCAAACTTTTTTTTAAAAGAACCAGATAATATATATTTCAAGCTTTGTTGTGGAGCATGGAAGGCAGAGAGATGGAGCTTCAGAGAAGAGGATCACCTCCTATCTCTCTAGTCCACTCTGGCACACTAGAGGGTTGATAACACCATGTCTCTCACTTGTAACCCAACTTCCTAAACTCTTTGGAATGTCCCAAGAGACATATGACCTATTAAGGATGACTGTCATCCTATGGGGATGACTGCCCCCACAGGTAAATTCTGCTGTTATCACACATCCCTGCATCCTCCCTGCCACATGTCATGTCCACTTTTCTACTCATTATATCATTGTAACATTTCCTTGCTGAGGTATATAAGGGACTTTGCAACTTCATTAAAGTTGCACCTGGACATGCTTCCCAGGATCTCTGTTCTGTGGGCTAGCCTCACAGATCGTTGTCAATCTCTTCCATTCAATTTCTTCATCATTCCACATGCAACTCCTAACAGATATTAAATTGCATGCTATTTTGTTTGTCTGATCTGCTTCTATTTGCAGAATTTTTTCCCCTAACTCCTAGTATACATAATTGTTTCTTATAAAAATGGTAAATACTGCTCCCCATCCTTAGGAAGATTTAGTCAATTTTCTATTTTTATTGCTCTAGGATGGCAATTAGTAAACTTTTTTTAAAGATCCAGATAATATATATTTCAAGCTTTGTTGGTCAAATGTCAGAATCAAAGCTATTATGTAGATACTTATATGACATAAAAACACATTTTGCACATATTTTATTCATGAAATTAAAAGCCTTATTTATGAACATTCAAATTTGAATATGAAATTTGAATATCTCATAAAATATTTTTATTTTATTTTTCACCCAGCTACTTAAAAATGCAAAAACTATTCTTAGTTTTGTGGTCTTACAAAGACTAGGTGGATAGATGGGGTGGGGAAGCAGAAATAGGAAATTTGCTGTACTTTATGAAAATATGAGTTATAAACACTAATGACATTCATTACTCCAAGTTTTTTTTATCTTAAAAGGTAGTGAATATTTTTTAATATTTAAAAGATATAAAGTAATATTTAGAAGGTGTCAAATATTTTTTATTAAATTACCCATAATTGCCAAGGTTCAGTAGCTAACATACAGAATATTTTGACCAGGACTCCCTTGAATAGCTATAAGTCATAAAAGACCAAATCAAGTCATCAGAAACAAAAAGATGATGCTTGTTAGAGGTTAAGAGGACCAGTGATAGTGCTGATGCTAGAGATGATTTCATGTGGCATTTGAAGCACTATTGGGATTTTCTATTCCTGCCTTCTCTCCACTTATCTGAGTGTAGATTTTATTCTACACTAGTACAGAGTTTCTTCTCCATGAAGTGGAGACTAAAACTGCAGTTAGCTTTAAAGTCTCAACAGGGTGGTTTCTCTCTCTCTAGCTGAGGACATAAAATCCCAGGAAGAATCATTGTAGAAAGTGTTATTAGTATTTCTCCCATTTCCCCTCCGGATCAGGTTCATTTTTCATGCACATAACTCCTAGTCTCCTATCATTTTCAATAGCCAGAACTCCATTTCTTTGTTGAAAGATTTGCCCTCAGGCAGTTTTGATTAGTTTGGCTTACTGTACACAGCTTGTTAGAAGTGTCTGGAAATCTATGTCCTTTGCAAATATCTTTAAACAATGATTGACAGGTATGAAAATGTATGTTTCAGCTCCAAAAATGAGGTATATCCTACACAGTTTTCTAAGCTTTCTTATGGGATTGAGTCAAAGATAACTGTGTGCCAAAGAGTTAACTGAAACTGCTGACCTTTTCAAAAGGTCCATTTATAAACTTGCTCCTTTGGTGTGTCATACATGTTAGTATTGTGGTGATCCAACTGATTGAGATGTTATGTGTATTGACATTTAATGACCCTGAGAGATGGAAAGGTGGGGGTAATTGAGATAGAGCTGTAAAGTAAAAAGCAATTACATGTTTACAAAAGCATATATAAATGGACATGCAAATGGTAAGGACAGATAAAGACTTGGCATTATAGAAAGAGCCTACCCAAATTAACAGGTCATCCTAATAATATGCCTCTGAGATGTAATATAAATATAGGTACTAAATTTGAGGCAATTTGAAATGCTTATGGACTCCACGTCTATAGTCTTGAAGTCTTCTTTAAGAGTTCGTGAGAATGGCCAGGGACTCACCCTGAGAAGCAGCAACTCTTTTTCATGTAGGTGGACAGCCACCAGGAACTCTCCAAACCAGGTCCCACATGCTCTGTGTGCTAGTATCCCAAACTCCAAGAGGTTCAGTACCTTCCCTCTTTTGCTACAGTTGAATGATATGCTTATATTATTCTAGTGTGGATTCCACCCAATAAACTCATATTGTGTTTATATACATTTGACGAGTCAAAAATAAAACCAAACTGCTCTGTGTAAGTTAATTCTCTAGAAATCCCAAAAGAGGCTGACATCTGGGAACTTGGATTTTGGAAAGGTTTCTTATAAGAGTCCTTATAAGAGTCAGTGCAACTACACCATACAAAACATGTGTATCATGCTGAAATCCTGCTTTTTTTCTGAGAGTTTAGAGCTTCGCTAAGCGCTAACAAGAGGGTGTCTACGTGACCAGTACTCAATAAGTCTAGGGAAATGAGCCTCTAATGAACTTTCCCTGTTGCAATATTTCTTATGTGTTGTCTCAATTCATTTGCAGGAAGGATCAAGAGTGTCTTGTATGAGCCACTGGAAGAGGACAGTGGAAACTAGTTTTCCACTGAACTTCCTGCAGCTTTTCTCTTTGTTGTCTGTGTTTGATATTTTTATGCTGTAATAAATAACACCATGATTATATGCTTAGTCCTGAGAATCCTCTTAAGAAATCACCAACTCAGACAGGGTCTTGGAGACCCTATCACTGTATATTTCATAAACCCTACTTAAGCTAAGAACTTAGGTTGGCTTTTTTCTTATTCCCAGGATCACTCTGCCCTTTCCAATTTTCAATGAGATTTTTCTTGGGAGGATTTCCTTAAAAATCACTTTTAGCATAGTCCCCATCTCAGGGTCTACTTGGGAATGGGAAATCAAACTGAAACAGATTCTGATTATTTACTGCTACAATCATACAGCAAAATCTCAGGTGCATATTTCTATATGAATTTATAGTAAGATTAGTATGGAATAAATTTCTACAAATTGACTGAACAAAAGCATATGCATTTTTAAATTTTTAAAATAATTTTAAAATTAGCTCAAAGAAGTAGATTTATTCTAATTCCTTCACTAGTCTACAAAAGTATCAATTTCCCTATATCTTTACCAACATTAAGTTTTATAGGCCTCCAAAAACTTTTCCAATATATTTTAAAGATATCTGATTTTTATATTTTGATATAAATTAATTTGCATATTTTGATTTGTTTTGCATATTTTGATAAGTAATGACTATTCACATCTTTTCAACTCTATGCTGTATCATATGTCTACCTCAATGTATTGTCTTTTCATATAACTTTCCTACTCTAAAGTTACATAAATCACTTTATTCCTACTAGGAGCACAAGAAATGTTAGCCTATTATCAGTCAGATATAATAGAATATTTTCCTATTTTCATTTATTTTTTAGTGTTTCAGTGCAAATTTTTTTTTATTCCAGATTCCAGTACTTTTCTGAAATGCAATTTGTTCATTTTTATTCATGGCTTATCACCTTGTTATCATGTTAATAAAGGTCTCTCCCACCTCATATTACAAATATATTTTCCATATTTATATTAAAATTGGTATATACATCTACCACTTTACTTCTTTGAAGCTTCACCTTTAAAAAGTGCCCCTTATCATTAAATCCTACTTAATCCCCACTTAGTTTAGCTAAGTAAATTTCTTTCCTTTCATCTTTGCTCAAAACCAGTCCTCTATTCTCAAAATTTTTTTATCTGAATTTCACCTAATTTATCCAGTTGGTTTCTGGATAGAGAATGAGTATGATTTTTCAAGTGCAGATTCATTAGTTACACATAGAGGATGGTTCTGCCCTGTTCTCATAATGCTTTCTTTTCCAGGTAAATTAATAGGGGCCATGCTTCTTGCCAAAGCACACAAAAATTCCAATTTCCACTCAGTTTGCAATATGCCCTGGAAAAATAGTTTTCCCTTTTAATGATTCAGGCATTCCCCAAATTGAGCAAAGTACCCTATCTCTACTTTTCTCCTTCTTGGTTCCTTACTTGTGTTAAAAGTAGTACATTATCTGGTATATTTGTTTCCTAGCGTTACATTAAAAAGTGGTGTAACCTTAGCGGCTTAAACAACAGAAATTTATTATCTCATGGTTCCAGAGTCAAGGAATCCAAAATCAATGCATCATTAGTGTTATTTCCTTCTGATGTGTATGAGGGAGAAATTCAATCCATGCCTCTCATCTAACTCCTGAAATATTGTTAAAGATTGTTCAGAATGCCTTATCTTATAGAAGTATTATGCCAATCTTAGCCTTTACCTTCACAGAATGATCACCCTGTGTGCTATCTAGGATGAAATTTCCCCAATGTATAAGGATGTCAAGTATATATCTTCATGGGTCCACCCTATTCCAGTCTGTTGCCATAAAATGGCAACAAATCTATTTCCAACTACAATCATATTCTCAAAGAAAAGGAATTTTGGACTTCAACATGTGAATTTTGAGAGGAACATAGTTCAACCTTTACAGTTTGCAACTACAAAAGTATCATTGCCATCTACCCTTTAAGCCTCCCACCCCTCAAAAATCACTTTTCCCAAATCCTGCAAAATGTCCTATTGTCATTCCTATCTTTCTACCAATAGTTAAGATTTTTGCTACCCTTTGACAAGTTAGTATATAAGTTCCTAATTTTCACAAATCAGTTTATATTACATCCTAGAAAAATATTGATCTTCTTAAATTACAACTAGTAAATTGTTAGTAACTTTTCATAAAATACATAAGATACAAGTAGACTACTGTGATATTCAGAGAGTTTTAGCCTTGACTTCCATATAAAACAAACCTTAGATAAGACTTAGAATTGGTTTAGCTTAATTTTTGAAATAACTTAAGGGATACAGTTATAATCTGAGAGAAATTGAAGCTAAAAGGGAGGAAATGACTATTCAAGGATGTGCTATTGAGTTGATTAATGCTATAGTCAGCTGGAACTTCATCCAATCTTCATGGGGACTCTGAGGTTCCATGGAGAATGGATGTGGTAGCAGGAGTAGGAACCACAGGAATATACTTTAACAAATTTATACCACCAAGAACAGATTCTCATGGTGAAAAGATAAGAAAAAATCACTTGTTACTCTGACAGGAGGAAAGGAGAAATGTGGTCATTTGCAATTATACCCAGAGCGTTTTCAATAAGAAAAACCTGCTCTTCAGCAAAAAGATTTTATCAGAAACCATATTTCAGTTGTAGGAGAAACCACATTCCTTCTAAAACTACTTCTACCATCCCTGGCTCATACAAAAGACAGTGGAGGATATGAGAAATAATGGATTATGAAACTAATAGTGTGAATGTCACTGCCCATTGACAAAGGCCTACCAAAAAATGTAATTAATCATTACATTATAGAGTAATTCTTCACTATGTACACAGGGCTTCACTATAACAATAGATTGTAACAGAAAAAAATTATAAGCTTTACCTTTAGGACTTAAAAAGTTAGCCTAAATATCCAATATATCAATTAAAGACAGAGAATGTGAGATTGTATAAAGAAACAAGTCCCAAGTCCCAACTGTATATGCTCCTAGGAAGAAGCCCACTTTAATATAAAGACAGTAGGTTTAAAGTAGAGGGTTGTTAAAAGATAGTAGAAAGTGGGAGTAGCTACAATAATTTCATCTGTTACAAGTTATAAGTCATCAGATAAAGGAAAATCAAAAGAGGTAAAAGGGGGCATTATACATTTCTCCAAAAGGGGTCATTTCTTCAAAAAGACAAAACTTTAATGCATCCTTTTAAAAGACTGCCAAAATATATGAGAAAAAGCTGAGAGAACACTAGGATAAATGATAAATCCACTTATGTGTCTGGAATAACACTCTTCTTTAAGTAACTGGTAGATCAAGAAGGCAGAAAATCAGTAAGGATAGAGTTGTTTCAAGCAGCACTATCAATCAACCTGATCTAATTGACATTTATAGAATTGGATCCATCAACATAAGAACATAGTCTTCTCAAGTTCACAGGGAAAATCCACCCAGGCAGAACACATTTTGTGGCATAAAATACATCTTAGCAAAATAAAAAACAGGAACCATGTAAATTATTTTCTCAGATCTTAATTAATATCATGCAAAGTAATAGTGAAAATGATATCTGGTAAATATCAAAATATTTTAAAATTAAAAAAGACATACTATAGGATAGAACATAGGTTAAAGAAGAAACCTCAAGAGAAAAGTTTGAAATTGTTTGACATAGATATAATTGAAAATACAACTCACAAAATGTGTGGGGTATAGTGGATGTATAGAGGGAAATTTATATCACTAAGTCCATATGATTGAAAAGAAAGATTTAAAAATTAATAGTTTTAACTTTCTGCCTTAGGAAACTAGAGAAGAGATATTTAAGTCAAAATTAAGCAGAAGAGAAATAATTAAAAATAGAGCAAAAAATCAATGAAATTAAAAATAGGAAAACAGTAAACAATATCAACTAAAGTGATTTTTGATAAGTTAATAAACTTCTAGCTAGGTTATAGAGAAAAAAAGCTGCAACACAAATTATTCATGCCAGGGAATAAAAGAGGCTTTTATTATTGCTGACCTGTGGACAGTCATGGCATTATAAAGGAATATTACCAAAAAACTTTATAGCTACATATTTTAAAATTTATATGAAATGAACCAATTTGTTGAAAGATGTGAGCTATAAAACCTCAAAAAAAAAAAAAACTGAAGCAGACACTCCAAGTCTATATCTACTAAAGATATTAAATCAATAATTCCCAAAACAGAAAGTACCCAACCCAGATGGCTTCATTGACAAATTGTACCAAATATTGAGGAAAAACTAAAACCAAATCTTTACAATTTCTTTAAGAAATTAGAAGAGGAAGAATAACTTCCTACTTTATTCCACAAGCCTAGCAATAATACAATATCCAGATAGCTAGTGAAATAATATAGCAATAACAGAAAACTATAGACAAACATAATGCAAAAATTCTCAAAAGAATATTAGCAAGTCAAATATAACAATATAGTAAAAATTTAACCAAAATCAAGAGGATTTTACTGTCAAATGCAATGCTGCCTGAGCACCTAAAATCAGTTACCTATAACCCATTATATCAACATGTTAAAGAATAAAAACATACAATCACATCAATTACAAATAAAAAAAAGTTTGATAAAACCCAGCATCTACTTACTATAATAATTCTTAGCAAACTAGGGACAGAGAGGAACTTCTCTGGTATAAATTAGGAAAAGAAAGTAGGCAATTTTACAGTGAAAATAACCTAAAAAACTATAACTTAAATGAACAAGATCAATATCAGCAATGACAAATCACACAGATTCTATTTATGTATGATATGATGGGATGAAATCAGTACATTGTCTCTGAGATTTTCTTCTCCAAAACCCATAAACTCAGTCTAATCATCAAGAAGGCAACTTCCAATAGAAACACATACAGCGGTACCACCACTTGATCAATACTCTTCAAATTAGTCAAGGTTTTAAAACACAGAGAAAATCCGATAACTTATATTCTCCACTAGTTATCTATGGATATATAAAATCTATGATATGATATTAGGAAAGGATCCTGTAATATAAAAAGATACCTGACAAAAACTAAGGAAATTTGGATAAAGTATAGACCTTAGTTAATACAAGTTGACTCATTAAGTGTCGCAAATGTACCACTCTAATATAAGATATTACATAGTAAAGAAAACTAAGTATGAAGTATATGGGAACCCTTAATTATATCTTCATGATATTTCTGTACATTTAAAATATTTCTGATATCTTAGCCAGAAAGAGATCTTCCATAATTACTCTCCAGAATCAGAAAATTGCCTGAAATTTGGAATACTTTAACTAACTAAACTTAGCTTTTTCAAGATAAGTTACACAATAAAACTGTGAGTTCCATGCACTGCTCTTTCTTTTCAGAAGAACCTGCAATATTCAAAATAAGCACAGAGATAGTTCCCTTCAAGAATTAGAATATTGTGATTCTTTCTGAAATGTGAGCTACCATGGCGATGACTTATTTATTCCAAGACTGATTGCATTTATTTGATCTAGTTTTGAAAATACAAATACAATATATATAATTTTTATATGTCCACTAGTAGAGGGACTCATATAGGAAACAGTAAAGCAAATATTTGATTCTTTCCAAAGTAATTTGTCCATGGTTTCACTTTTCTCCTTCCTCTTCTGTAATTACTGATTTGGTGCTCTAGATTTTCTATGTTCTTATTTTCTACCTTGTGTTTTTTCTCTTTTTCTTTTTTTTTTATTTTAGCAAATCGGCATTTGTTGCGGGTTAGTACCATTAAATTACAATATCTTTAGAAAGCCAACAATATATGACAAAATCATAGATTAGAATCTGAAAGAGGCTAATATCTGCAATTAGAAAATAAAAATCACCTACAGCGAAAGTCCCCTTCAAGATAAAGAAAAAATAATGAGGATGACTAGAGAGAGGAAACAGATAACCTACAAAGGAAAACCCATTAGACTGACCTTAGATTTCTCTGAAGAGACACTCCAAGCAAGAAGAGAATGGAGCCTCATATTCAAAAAACTCCAAGACAAAAAGTGCCAGCCAAGAATACTCTACCCTGCAAAGCTGTCCTCCCAGTATGAGGGAAAAATTAGAACCTTCTCAGACAAACAAAGTCTCCAAAAATTTGCTACACCAAACCCCCACTCCAAGAAATATTGGAAGAAGCCCTAGGACCAAAACTCTCAGATGAATAAATAGAATATATATAAAAGAAAACCAAAGCAGAACCTCAAAATGACCTCTAGAAAACCAACACTAGAACCCCACACTTCAATAGTCACTCTAAATGTCAATGGTCTAAACTCATCAATCAAAAGACGCATAGTTGCAGACTGGATCAAAAGAGAGAACCCAACATTCTGCTGTCTCCAGGAAACACATCTAATCACTAAAGATAAGCATAGACTGAAAGTGAAAGGATGGAAAACAATTCTACAAGCAAATGGTCCCAAGAAAAAGGCAGGGGTAGCCATTCTTATAGCAGATACAGCAAATTTCAGAATAAAAAAAGTGACAAAGGATAAAGACGGACGCTACCTAATGGTACGTGGTTCAACTCACCAAAAGGACTTAACAATTATCAACATATATTCACCAAATGTGGGAGCACCAAGATTCATAAGACAGCTACTAGCAGAACTGAAAACAAATATTGATAAAAACACATATGTTATAGGAGACTTTAACACTCCACTCTCACCAAAAGACAGATCAGTAAAACAAAAGCTAAGCAAGGGCACAAAAGCTTTAAAGGAAGACCTAGACCAAATGGACCTAATAGATATCTACAGGACACTGCACCCCCCAAAAAGGGAATACACCTTCTTTTCAAATGCACATGGATCCTTCTCTAAAATTGACCACATATTAGGACACAGGGAAAACCTGAACAAATACACAAAAATCAAAATTGTACCAACTTTTTTCTCTGATCAT
>PVHY01027665.1:0-16003 GCA_004024945.1 Uropsilus gracilis
TACCACGGACTCAAGCCATCCCCAGCCTCAGCCTCCCAGGTAGCTGGGATGACAGGCGCGCGCCACCACACCCAGCTGTTTTTTTGGAACTAGGTCTCGCTACGGGCCCCAGGCGGGACTCGAACCGCGATCCCTGGCCCCGGCCGCTTCCTAGGCTGAAGCTTACAAGCACGAGCCACCGTGCCCGGCCTAGACTTAGCAAATTCTGGTCAGCGTTTCGCGCTGGAGAAGAGCGCGCGGCTTCTCAGGCCCACGTCGCGCTCTTCAAGTCGGGGGTTCCTGACCTCGGACTGTTCTTGGCCGTGGCCAGCCTCACCCGCACGCGCTCTCCGGTCGCCGACACGCCGGACGCCATCAAGCGGCCCTTCTGGGTGTGGCCATCCCTCAGCAGCGGTGCCCCAGTGACGCTGCCGCCATGACTATTTCCCAGACTGGCTGCGGGAGGGGAAGTGGCCCCCGGGGTGGGGCACAGGAAGAAGCGCCCCGAAGCAGGGAGCCGCTTTGACACGCGCGGTTCCGAATCTTTACCGCTTTCTCCTTGGCTCTGAAAAGCCCCCTTGTCTGCGCGACCTTCGCTGGGCCCCCGCCGGGCTTCTAGCGCCTCCCGCGCGGCCCGTCGGGAGAGCTGAGTGAGAAGCCGGGTCGCCTCCGCGCCCCACGTCTCCCTCTGCGGAGCGCTGGTCTCCGGGGGACCCAGCACCCACGGAGCTTGCCAGCCAGGCTTACGGGGGACCTGGCAGCGGCTCCCCCAAGGACCGGCCGCCAAGCCTGCCTTCCACTCTGGGCCGTGGCGCCGGGAGCCGGTGCTGGCAGGCCCAGGGCGCTGGGGGGCTCGGGCCCCGGGACAACCGAGCGGACCTGGCCCGGGCGGAAGGACACGGCCCCCGCACCGACCCCGCTCTTCAGCTGGCCCCCCCCCGGGCCGGCGAGCAGGCCCCCACCCGCGCTGGCCTGCTCCCAAGTGGCGTGGCGTCTCCGCGGGGCAGAGTGGGTGCTGGCGGCCGCCCCGCGAGCCCTTGGCCGGGCGCCCGACAGTAGGCTGAGCAAATGTTTGCTCTGCCCCGCCGTTGCTGCTGGAGGGGGCGCGGGCCAAGCGCTGGGCTGGACGGGCTCCGGCCCGCGCCCACCCTGCCGCTTTGTTTGTCAGCTCTTTTTTCGGCCCGGCTTCCTTTGAGCAGCTGCTCCTGCCCTTTGAACCCTGCTGCAGATGTTTCCTCCGCGGGGCTTGCCCAGCAGCGCTCGGGAGGATTAAAGGCTGCGGAGCCAGCCCGGGGTGGGGGTTCCCCTCTTTCGGCCGCCCTGCCGGGGCCTCCGTGCCACGGGATGAGGGGCTGCTGCGCGCAGGCCGCGCGGCCGGGCGGCCGCTTGGGCCTCGTTGCTCGCTCCGCTTGCTGGGGTCCCTCCCCGAGGATCGGCGCGGGCTGCCGACCGTCTCCTTGGCGCCCGAGCTCTACCCCTGTGGGACGCGACCCCGTGTCCCAGCCGAGTCGCCTGAGCCCCCTCGGTCGTCAGCGCCTGGGGAGCGTCCGGAGGCCGCCGCTGTGAGCTCGGGGGCGCTGCCCCTCCGCCTCCTCCACCAGGCCCGCGCCCTCCCCGCCTTGGCAGAAAGCGTCAGCGCCGGTCCCGGGCCCCGCCCCTGCCCTCTGCCACCGGCGGGCGGCTCGCTGAGGGGGCCTCCTGGGGCCGGCCCCCCGCGCACGCGTGTCAGCGCTGCGGAGCGAGGCCGGGCGAGCGGCCCGCAGGCAGCCAGGTGCAGGGAGGAAGTGTTTCTCCTGAGTCACCCCGGGCCACCCTGGGGGGTGCGATAGCGACTCTGAGTCATCGCCAACGGCATCTTGGCGGATAAGCACGTTGGCAAGGCCAGCTTCTGGGCCGCGACTGTTGACCTGTGGGGCCCGGTGGCGACTGCTGAGTCGTCTCTAAAGGCTGCTGTGGCCGCCGCCTTCGGCGCACGACGAGGAGCAGGAGGTCAGGCTGCGGGGTCATCTGCCGGGCTCGGCTCCTTAACAAAGGTCGCTTGTGCCCTGCGGACTTTCCACCCTGTCGTCTCCAGAGCTTGGGCCGGGCCCAGCCAGCCCGGAGCACCTGAAAGCTCGCGCGAAGCCGTCGCTGGGGACGCCTGTCATCCTTGCGTGCAGACGTCCCAGCCCCGTGTGCGCCTTGGTCCGGTCACGGGCGCAAGGTGACCGCCGCTACGGCCGTAGCTTCACCTCAGCCCTGAGCTGGCAGCAGGTGGGGAGCCTGCAGCTTCATGCTCGTCACCCCCCAAGCTGCTTTCCCTGGTCCCTTCCACGGTGCCCGCCCCCCGGTCACCAGCTGTGCCCCGAGCACGGCGAGGAGCGCTCTTGGAGCCGGGCCTACTCGTGGGGGCACGTGGGTGTGGCCCGCCGTTCGTGGGTGATTTTACAGTAGGTTGCAGGAATAGGAGCAGGTTCTGCCCCGCGGGACGCGAACTGCGCCGTGTCGCCAGCGCGGCCTCAGCGCCGGCCGGTGGGGCTGTTCCCCGCTGCGCGGCCGGGTGCGCGCGAGTCCACAGCCGCTTGGCTTCCATGCCGGCAGCAGCAGGGAGCGACGCGGTGTGGGTGCTGGGGGGAGGGGGCAGACTTGGTGACGCCAGATGGTGTCTGATCTCAGGGAGAGACCAGAATCTCATGATTTGCATGAAAAAAATGACAACTATGTGGCCAAAGTAAGACAGGTTTGTGGCCCTTTCTACGGGCTGCGACTCAGTCTCTCACCCCCCGGGCCTGGGGGCAGGTTCGCGGCCCCTCCCCTTCGCCTCTGCCGGCCGTACCCTAATATGCCCGTGCCCAGCCTTGCTCGTGGTGGCCAGAGGCCCAACTCGGACCTCATCTGCTCAGCCCCTTTGCCACCCGGGACGGTCACATGGAGCCTGGCTGCTGAGGCGGGAGCACGCGGCCGCGGCCAGGCCCCTCCCTTCCGCCTCGACGGTGCGGCCGACGGCTGCAGTGCTTGTCCTTCAGCTGCCCCGAGCCTGGTGCGCATCCAGCCTCTTCTGCCCTCCCGGCAGCCCCCGAAGTCACCGTCCCTAGCGTGTCCGTCCCGTTCTCTTCACCTTTCGCTGGGTGTCTGCTTCTGAGGTGCCAGCTTCTAGGTGCCAGCTTCTAGGTGTCTGCTTCTAGAGGAACAAGCTCCCGCCGCCTGTGCACACACTGATGAGACAGGCCGAAGCCGGGACTGCGCGCAGGTGTCGGAACACCCGCCAGCGCTGCGCGGCCTCCCCGTCTCGGGGCCGCGTCATGCCAGGGGCCGCCGGTCACTTCCCCAGAAGGACAGGGAAGCGCAGAGAGGTCAAGGGACTTGGCCAAACCGTGCGGCCGTTAGGCACGAGAGCCAGGCCTCACCCCAGCCAGCGGAGGCTTTTCCACCCATCCTGCAGCCCGGGCTGTCTTGTCTCTGGGGCTGGTGTGACAGGCGCAGACCTGGGGAGGCCCACGTGCCAAGCTGCCGAGGGCCACTGCTCCTTCCGACATGCGCGCCCAGGGGCTCGGGGCGCTGCGGGGTGCCCGTGGTCACACGCTCAGCAGCCCTGCAGGGCGGTCACCGCCAGCGTGCGCTTCACACGCAGGGGCTGCGGCAGGTTGTCTGTCGCGCTGCCCGGCTGGCCGAGCGGGGCGCACTGCGCATGTGCCTCCTCTCGGGTGGCTGCGTGTTGCCGGCACCCACACATCACGTGTTTCCCTCGGCTCGGGAGCCCGCCCCCTCGGCACTTCCCCCTGCAGAGGCCACTCCAGGCTGTCGCCCGTGTCGCTTTTGCTCATAGAGCCCGTGCAAGCTGCAGACCTCCCCCGGGAACCCTTGGTGGGCAGGACTTGGCCCATGGTGCTTGTGCTGTAAGCTGGCGCCCGGCAGGGCCCGTCCGGCGGGCGTGTCCCCGTTTCTGCCGCGTGGCATGACGGGAGTTCTCGGGCAGCTCTGCGGACGCCCAGCTTAGGACGCAGCCGTCAGCTCTCGGAGGCCCTGGACCCCCGGCGAGCGCTGACGCTGCACCGTTTCCATGACAGGGCGTGTCGCAGCAGCTGAACGCCGTGGCCGAGGACGTGTACACCAATGGCTCCGCGGCCCCGGGAAGCCCGGGTCAGGGGCAGGAGGCGCGGAAGGTGCGCCTCATCCAGTTCGAGAAGGCCACGGAGGAGCCCATGGTAAGTCCCACGCCGGCTCCTCACGCCGCTCCTGGGACACAGCTTGCGCTGAAAGGGGGCGGTGGCACGAGCTGGCTGCGTGCTCATGGCCCTGTCGCTCCCGTGCCAGGGCATCACGCTGAAGCTAAATGAGAAGCAGTGCTGCACAGTGGCCCGGGTCCTGCATGGCGGCGTGATCCACAGGCAAGGTACGGAGCCCCTGCGCGGGCGGCCTTCCGCGTGTCTCCGTGGTCTTCTGCAGGACTCTGGGCTTCCGCGGGCTTCCGCGGGTCTCCTCAGTGTGGCCTGCTGTTCAGAGCGAAGGGTGTGCACGGCGCACGGCTCTCTCTCGGGCCTGGCGCCCCTCCTCCGAGGTCCCAGGGGCGCGAGTGGGTGTCTTCTGTCTCGTGGCAGGCTCCCTGCACGTGGGGGACGAGATCCTGGAGATCAACGGCACGAACGTGACCAACCACTCGGTGGACCAGCTGCAGAAGACGATGGTGGGTGTTTGCTGCGGTGACGTTGCCCGCTTTCGTGCAGGGAGCTGCTGCAGCCGCGGAACCGGGACACCGGTGTCTCAGGGCTGCGCTGCAGGGTGAACGGGCACGTGCTCCCCACCTTCTGCGCCCCTTGCGTGAGCGCCGGTGGCCGGGCCAGGTCCTCCTGATGCCTAGTCCCTAAGCAAACGGCTCCCAAACCCTTGGGCAGCGAGTGGCCGGAAGCACTGAGGACGTAGGCGGTGCAGAGGGGGCACCGTGGCCCAGGGGCCCGTATGGCCGATGGGCCCGTAGCCCGCGCCCATGCCAGGGCCTCGCAGGCGCGCAGCCCACGAGTGCTGTCCCCTGAGCCCTGAGAGCCTCCCGCTGGCGGACGCGCGTCTGTGAGGTGACCTTGCCAACACAGCGGCCACAAATGTGCTGGCCCTTCGCTGCTCCGGCCTGCTGACTTCCGGGGCGGATGAGCAGGGGCTGCAGCAGGTTGTCTGTGGCCTGGGCCCTCTCGCAGCGCTTCCCGGCATGGGGCGACACGTAGCCTCTTCACTGTGCCGCCCCTCGGGCGCTCCCCACAGTCCGGGTGCCAGCCCTCTGGTGACATGGGCAGGGCTGCGGGCCTGGCGGAACAGCCCATCTAAAGCGCAGGCAGGCCCGGGGCTCAGAGGACATGCAAAGGGCAAGTTGGCAGCGTTCCGGGCAGGATGGTGGCAAAGGCGGGGGCCCCACCGTGGACTCGGGAGAGGGCGCCACTGCCCCCTGGTGCTCTCGCCCTTTGCCTGCCTGCGCACCGCGAGGGGCTAGAAAACCAGATGCAGCAGGTCGCGGTGAGAAGCCGCAGCGACAGGGAAGGTGGCCGGGAGAGCGCGACCCCCCTTGGGACCTTCCTGCGGAGCGCGAGGCCCAGAGGAGGGTCCCGTGTGTCCACGGCTCTCCCGGGGCCTCCTAGGGTCACGCTGCGGCGGCGGGCTCGATCGTCAGCTGGTTTCCGAGGCCTCCAGCTGTTCGTGGCCGGGCTGGGGCCTTGGGAAAGCGGCCGCCGTGCAAATCCATCTTCCTGACTGCGCCGCTCCCCGGGTTCTAACAGAAAGAAACCAAAGGGATGATCTCGCTGAAGGTGATCCCCACGCAGCAGAGCCGGCTCCCCGCGCTGCAGGTAGGTGGCAGCGGCGCGACCCGCCCCTCCTCCCGGTCAACTGGCAGGTGCTTCCCGGAAGGGCCAGCGAGCCCGCTGAGGGGCCACCTACAGGCGCAGCCTTTGGGGCGCGCAGCGGCATCTCGGCCCCCCCCCAGCACCCGTTTTCCGTGGCCACCGATCTGCAGCCTTAGGCTCCCCGTGACCTGACCGCCCCTCCTACAGATGTTCATGCGGGCGCAGTTCGACTACGACCCCAAGAAGGACAATCTGATCCCGTGCAAGGAGGCAGGGCTGAAGTTCGTCACCGGGGACGTCATCCAGATCATCAACAAGGATGACAGCAACTGGTGGCAGGGGCGCGTGGAGGGCTCCCACAAGGAGTCGGCGGGCCTCATCCCGTCTCCCGAGCTGCAGGAGTGGTGAGCGGGTCTGCGCGGGTGGGCGCGGGCCTGGGCTGCCGTGGCCCTTGGTGGCGGTTCCTGCCTCGGGAGCCAGCGCGGGCCTGCAGGCCAGGGGGACTTGCTTCCCCTCAGGGGTCGGCAGCCACCTGGTCACCTGCCGCGGAGCTCTGGGGCAGAGTGCTGAGCCCTCGGTGGCACCTCAAGGGCGCGGGGGTGAGAGCCCAGCCTGCTGCCATAGCTCTGCTCCACACGGCTAGCGAGGGCATCAGGAACAGGCAGCGAACGCGCGAAGGGCCACATTGAAGAAAACGTATAGAGTCAGAGGAACAGAGGAAGCAACGTGGGTGTGGGAAGGGTTCCGGGGCCGTCGTCAGAGGCGGCGTGGACAGGGGGCGCTGGGGAGGACGCACGGGGAGCTGGGATCCCAGTGGCGGCGTCACAGGATCGTGACCGGCGAGGGGGGCCTCGACAGAACGGCCGGGACCGGAGCACAGACCGCGTTGGACTCTGCTCTGCGACGCTGTGCTGTGTGGCACGCAGGCACCCAAAGGCGAATGGCGCTGGGGGTGGCGTAGGGGAGACACAAAGACGGGCCGAGAGACGGAGAGCTGCTCTCACAGAGCCACCCGGGGCGGGGGCAACGAGACCCTCAGAACAGCAGCGCAAGGGCCCCGGGCGCCGGAGGTCCATGTGCAAGGGAAAGGGCATCCCGTGGACGGGCACGGAGCTGGGCACTGTCCCCCCAGGCGAGTGGCGAGCATGGCCCAGTCCGCCCCCAGGGAAGCCCCGAGCTGCAGCCCCTTCGGGAAGAAGAAGAAGTACAAGGACAAGTACCTGGCCAAGCACAGCGCCAGTAAGCCCGGCCCCCTCCCCGGCCCCTGGGCCCCAGACGGAGCCGGTGGGGGCGGGCGGGCGCGTGAGCTCGCTGGCAACACTCCTCACGTGGCCATCCTCCCACGTTTGGCTGTTTGGAGGAAGTGCCCCCCCCCGCCCAGTCACTGCACCCACGCATGTTCTCCCCACCCGGGCACAAGGCCCCTGCTGGTCTGTTTGGCTAAGATGCCCTGGCAGGCGGCAGCCAGGCCAGTGGCGACGGCACCGTCTTCACGATGAGGGCCGCTTGGGGCGGCCTGGCTCCCCGCATGCCCCTTTCAGGCGGCCCTCCCGCTCGCAGGCCCCTCCTCACGCGTGAACGCAGCCCCCCCCCCCCCGGGGCCGCAGCGCTGAGCTCTGATGGCGCTTTGCTCTGTGTCTAGTCTTCGACCAGCTGGACGTGGTGTCGTACGAGGAGGTCGTCCGGCTGCCCGCGTTCCGGAGGAAGACCCTGGTGCTGATAGGTACGGCCCAGCAGCGGCTTTTCCTGATCGTGCGTCCGTGCGAGGCCCCGGTGGGCTCGCGCAAGTCTCAGCAGCCGCGGGAGAGCCCCGGCCTGCCCGGCTCGGCGCCCCCACGCGCCCGCCGTCCGCTGCTGGGGCCTGTGTTGGAAGATTTCCGGGGGAAGCCCGGCGGGAAGCCCCGGCCCTGAACTGTCCCACCCGAAGCTCCAGCACCAAGCGCCCACCCCTCCCACGCCTGTGCCCACCGTGGCCTCTCCGGGACCCCCCGGTCGCCGTCACCCCCACAAGCTCTCTTGCTCCCGTGCAGGCGCCAGCGGAGTGGGCCGCAGCCACATCAAGAGCGCCCTGCTCGGCCAGAACCCCGAGAAGTTCGTGTACCCCGCGCCCTGTGAGTAGCCTCTGCTCATGGCGCGTGTTTGCGTGGAACAGCGCGCGGCTTCAGGGACATGAGAGTCCTGCCTGTCGCCCCGAGAGCCGCGCGGAGCGCCGGCCTTCCTTCCGGGCGCGTGTCCTGTGCCGTGGGGCCACGGGCGCTAAGCCAGTGCTCGCACGCTGCCGCTCTCTGCCTGTGTCGCCTTAGGGACACGGGGACACGTGGTGCAGAAAGCATGCGGCCTGGCTGGAGAGTGATGGGGACGAGATGAGCGGGAGGGAGCAGAGGGCGTCTGTGTGCGTGGCCGTGGCATGGGAGGCGTGGGAGGCGGCCTGCCGGGTGCCAGACGGGGCTCCCAGCATATTGCTCGGTGCACGTGACGCGAGCAGATGTCATGACAGCGTAGAACAGGAGTCCGTGGAGGGGCGCGGGGCGAGGGGTGCCCCGTGGCCCGGGAGCGCAGCCCCTAGACGGGTTCTCACGCAGACACAACACGGCCACCCAAGAAGAGCGAGGAGGATGGGAAGGAGTACCACTTCATCTCCACCGAGGAGATGACACGCGCCATCTCTGCCAACGAGTTCCTGGAGTTCGGCAGCTACCAGGGCAACATGTTTGGCACCAAGTTCGAAACAGTGCGCCAGATCCACGCGCAGGACAAGATCGCCATCCTCGACATCGAGCCCCAGGTGGGCGGGCGGGAGCACACACGCGTGTCTCCGGGGTTCAGGCTGGGGCGTGGCCACGCCAGAGCGCAGCCCGCTAACCGCCCTCCGCGCTCCTGTCTCCGCAGACCCTGAAGATTGTCCGCACGGCTGAGCTCTCGCCATTCATCGTGTTCATCGCACCCACCGACCAGGGTGCTCAGGTGGGGCGCGGGGCCAGGGGAGGGTGCGCAGGGCTCCCTCTCCTTTCCCCCAGAGGCCGCGGCGCCTTGGGTCATTCTGGAGATGGCGGGAATGGGGCAAAGCGCATGCCCGGGCAGCTGTGCGGGGCAGAGGTGGCACTGAAGCCCTGGAGCGCAGGGAGGCTGTGGGGCGCTGGCGGGGCTGGACTGGAAAGGCCGCGTTGCTCCCCACCCTCCCCAGCCTCCCTGCCGGCTGCGACGCCGCTGGTTTCAAAGCCCTTCTGTTGGTGGCCCGCTCAGTCGAGGCAGAGGCAGGGGTGCCGCGTGGCCTCTGTGCTGAGTGCTCGTAGCCCGCACTTCCCAGCTCGTCGTCCTCTTTCTGGTGTCGGGAACGCTGTGGCGGCTGATGACACCCCCGACCCGGTGCTCGTTCAGTTCCGCCACCTCCCAGGGTTCCACGCTGCATCCTCTCACGGTCAGGTGGTTGGGGCTGCTGGGACCGCGCCCGACCCTTCCTGGGGCTGCGGCTCCGTGTCACGCACGAGCTGGGGATGCGGAGGCGCCCAGGTCAGGTGCACGGAGCAGTCCTGCGGAAGGCTCCACTGCTTTGTGGTCGGGGCTCGTTTGAGAAGCCCCGCGAGTCGCCGCGCGGCTTTCTCGCACTCCAGCAGCTGATCTGGAGCCCTGCTGTGGCCGCCAGGCCTGCTAGGCCGTCACCGGCCTCCGGGCGGCGCATCACCCCGTGTCTCTGCTTTGCAGACGGAAGCCCTGCAGCGGCTGCAAAAGGACTCGGACGCCATCCGCAGCCAGTACGCGCACTACTTCGACCTCTCGCTGCTCAACAACGGCGTCGATGAAACGCTGAGCAAGCTGCAGGAAGCCTTCGAGCAGGCGTGCAGCTCCCCGCAGTGGGTGCCAGTCTCCTGGGTCTACTAGGCGAGCACACGTGACCGTCCGCTCCGCGCCAGCCTCTGCAGCTCCACCCCCGCACCCCACCCCTGCTTGACGGCGCCCAGCATCCACTCAGCTCCAGGCCCTGCGGCCTGGGCCTCCGGCGTCCGACCCATCACGCCGCGTGTCTGCGGTCAGGGCTCCAAAGTAGCAATGCCACTGCTAATCCAGCGCGGGGCGCGCTGCCCCCCAAAAGCCTGCGCTCCTTCACCCTTCACCACACGGCTGTCTCCTTTGTCCTTCCTTCGAAGGCGTTTTTAGCCGCCACTTTCTGAAATGCCAAATGAACCCGCTGCGCACTAGGATGGTATCTGTTCAAGCAATAAAATGTCGGTGTGAAAACGCCCGCAGCTGTGGGCGCTGCGCTTCCTGCCAGGGCGCTGTCTCGTCTGCAGCCCCACCCCGTGGGCTACGGGCGGGTCCGTGGGGGGTGGGGATGAACAAGTGGGCTGCTCTCGCTTGGGTGCCCACGTGGGGTGGGGCCTGTTCCCTTCACCCGGGCCCTCGCCGCTTCCTTCTCCCACACGCAGCACCCGCAGCCCTGACCACAGCGATGCCCTTCGAGCCCCCGGGACGCAGGAGCCCCTCCCAGCGGCTCACTTCCTTCTCCAAACGCTGACTCCACAATCCCGTCAAGGTTTCCGCTGTCGTAAACCCTGACTTTGCACAGATGTAGTTTTGCTATGTAAAACACCCGCTGAGAGCGCCCTACCGGGACTGGGGTTCGAAGCCCCGTGGACATACGTCCAGCGCCTTAACCGTTCAGCCGTCCCGGTGGCCGGTGTCCTGCCAAGGCTTCCGAACGGCCCACCTCCCCGCACAGCCGAAAGCAGCCCAACCCGCACACCCACCACCTCCTACGGGCGTCACAAAGGCCCTGAGGTTTCTCCCGGGTCCCCGTGCCCTTACCGCTCCGCAATGCCACGCCGGGAAACTTAGGAAACAGAAGTCAATTTAATAATAAGTACAAATTCCAAGTCCCCCAGCAACATGATTTCATCCTTTCAAAGCAGGTCAGGCAAGCCGGGAACGGAGGGGGGGGTCACAGAAGCAGCCAGACGACGCAGGGACACGGCGCTACGTGAGTCACAAGGCCAGGCCAGGACCGGGGACGGCTGACAAGACGAACACCCACATCCAGACGGTAAACGGGCGGCGACGGCAGGGCGCCCGCTGCACTCACGACAGTGGGGAAGAGCTTCAGCCACCAGCAACGCTTCTGCTACCGCCGCCGGCCCTGGGCGGAGCGGGCGGCATTGGGCCGAGCACAGCGAGGCTACCAGCTTCCAAGCTGCGGGGCCACGCACGCACGCACGCACGCACGCACGGAGGGGGTGCACGGGGGACGACGTAGTTAGCGGGGCCTCGGGCGGCAGTGTTGAGGCTGGAGGTGGGGCCCCAACTCCCAAGCACAGAAGTTGGGGCGCTGAGCCGCCTCCTCCCCCATCCTTAAAACAGGATGAGGGGCACCGACGTGGGCCCTGCGGGCGCCTGGCAAGCCTGCCGGAGCGCCCCACCTCCGGGCCTGCCCGCCGCCGCACCCCGGCGGCGAGGCTGCTCGCGGGAAGCATTTCTCCCCGCCCGCTGCTGCTGGGGCGGCCCGGCTACTCGGACTCCGCTTCCGCTTTGAGGCGCTTCTTCTTCTTCTTCTTCTTCACCGCCGCGTCGCTGTCCTGGGGAGAGAAGCGCAGAGCTGTGGGGGCTGCGGCGGCGCCTCCCCGGGCCCACAAGGCCCGGAGCAACGGAAGCCCGCGACCGGCAGCCCCCGCCCGGGAGACCCTGCGTGCCCGACGCACCCCCTCGCCCGGCACCCCGTCTCCAGGCCCATCCGCGCTCTCAGCCGCAGCTTTGGCCTTCTTGTCCTTCTTCTTCTTCTTCTCCTTCTTGAGCGGCTCCGGGGCCACCGGGGTGGCGTCATCGCTCTCGCTCTCGCGCTTGCGCTGCGCAGACAGGCCCGGGTTAGCGCGCGGACAAGCAGGGCCGACGAAGGGCAGCCGCCCATGGGCACTGCTGACTACCACCCCAGGAGGACCCGAAACAGCGCCCGTGCCGATCGGCTGGCAGGGTCGGGGACCCCGGGACCAGGCGGTGCCGCACTCTAGGTCCCCTACCCCGGGCAGCTCAGACACAGCAGATCCTTTCCCGGGGGCTGCGGGCCCCCCCGGCTCCGCTCCCCAAGGCTCTCCCGTGGCCCAACTGTGCCAGGCAAACGAGCCCCAGGCGGGACGGGAGCGTTCGCCCCAGACGCCCCACTCACCTTTGCGGCTTTCACCTGCTCAGCTCCCACCGGCGGGCCTCTGGCTGCCTCGGCGGCCACCTCACCCCGCACCGGCTCGCTGAAAGAGGGAGCAGGGAGCCACATGGGCTGGTGTCGCGCGGGCCCTGTGGCCGCGGTGCTGGCCAGGAAGGAGCGCGCCGCCTGCCCACAGACACCCCCAGGAATCTGGGAGCAGACTGCTCGCCAGCAGCGCCGGCTTCAAAGCCTGGCGCCAAGACCACGGCCTTCAGTCAGCCGCCCGCGCCAGCAGCAGGGATGAGCTGCTGCGCCCCTCGTGGTCTGAGCAGGCCTGCAGGGGGCAGGCCGCGCCCTCACCTGTAGTCGACATACTCCTGCGTCCAGGAGGCGGGGGTGCTGTCCGTGGCCTTGCCGTGCTTGTCCAAGAGGCCCTGCTTGATCATCAGCTTCTTCTGGCTGGCCTGGCGGGGCGTGGGCTTTGAGCGGGGCCCCGCCCCTGCGCAGCGTCCCTGTCCCCGCCCTGCACTGGCGCAAGCACGTGCCAAAGGCGACGGGCCCGGCACACCCCCTCCTGGCCCCCGGACGCTTCCTTCCTCTACACGGTCGCGTGGGGTTCAGGGAGGACTCCCTGGGTGCTCCCCGCAACCTTCAAGGGCGGGACCCCTTTCCCCCACGCCGCAGCGCACCCCAAGAGCTTGCCGAGCGCAAGCACGCACCTTCGGCCCCAAGCCCCACTTCCGCGGGTAGGTGTCTCGCTCCATGATCACCCTCTTGATTTTGGCCACGATTCCGTGGTCGCAGGTGGAGATCACCGCCGTGGTCATCAGGGCTATGGCTGGGGGCAGTGGGCAGCAGTGAGTTGCTGGCCGCCTCGATGGGCGGGGGTGGAGGAACCTCCCCGAAGGGCAGGAAGGCGCTGAAGCCACGTCCCCCAGGCCCGAGCCCAGGCTTCCCGGCCCCCAAAGGTAAGCTGACCCCAGGACGCGGGCTCTGAGCTCAGGACAGCAGTGTCCTTGGCTGGCAGCCGGGGGACAAGGGACAGATGACACCTCAGAGCAGGTCCACATCCAGCTCGGGGCTCATGACATACGCAGGGAATCCGATGCCCCCAGCCACGCAGGGGCTGCTGACCGCCGGCCGAGCTTCAGCTGCCAAGACGAGCAGGCCCCAGCTCGCTCCCCAGGGCCGCAGGCTGCCCGCCCCCACAGGCACCGGCGGCCGGCCCTCGGGCGACCACCCAGACATGTCCCTGGGACGCCCGCTTAACAGCACAGCTCACCCATGCAGATGGCCTCCCCTTTGGTGGTGATAACCACGACCTCCTGGTTGACCTCGATGCCGTCCTCGTACCGCAGCACCCCGGGGAGCATGATCTTGGCCCCGTAACAGATGGCATTCACCTGCCGCGACAGAGTCGCTGAGGCGCAGCCTCTTCCTCCAACCCCGACGGGCCTTCCACGGGACCAAGGGGACCTCAGCTTTCCCCCAACGGCCCGTCACTTATCGTGCTGCAGAGCCAGGGACGCCAGCCACGCCCCCTCAACGGGCCTGCATGCAAGGCCAGGCCTCTGTCCCACATCCGGGGGCCCCGAGCACAGCCCCGGCCTTAGGCCGCCAGCTTCCCTCACGCAGCTCTACGGTCGAGTCTGCACCCCGCTCCACATGCCATCCCTGCGACCGCGCTTCGCCGCGCCCCCCCTCGACTCATCTCCAGTCTTTCAGTGCGAACTAAGCCCCCAAAACACGCCGGCCATCTCTACAACCGGGAACCGGAACGTGACACGTGACGGAGGCACCCCTCCAGCTACCGGAGACAGCGGGTCCCAGCCGGACGACGCGGCCAGCGGTGTCGCAGCTCACGAAGCCAAGGTCTCTGCACGCAGCCCGCCCTCGTATTGCAAGTCACGTCCTCAAAGCAGCGCCCCCGCAGGAAGAACCGCTCTGCAACCCCACGCGCGCCACCAGAACCGCGCGCGCCGCCACCGCAGGAGCAGGCCCGCCGCCGCCCCGCCCTCCGCAGGCCGCGGCCCTTCCCGCTCCGAGCAGCTTTCCCCGAGCCCGGCACGGGGCCTCCCGCTGCACCCACGCGCCCGGCGCCAGCACGTACCGCGCTGTCCTTCATGACCAGCCGCTTGTGCGACGTCAGCAGCTTCTCCAGCGGGTAGACCACGCGCCGCAGGTAGCGCTCGTCCTTGTGGTTGTCGTACAGCCACTGCGCGTCCAGCACATCGTGCATCGTCACCATGTGGTCCTGGGCGCGGGCACGGAGGGCAGCATCCACATCACCCGAGGGGCCCCGCCTCGGAGAGCGGAAAGGCGCCCGCCCCTCGGCCCCCCCCCGCCCCCCACGACGGAGGCCAGAGCCGGGGGCGCTGTAGGCCGGGAGGTGAAAGAGCAGAGGACGAGCCTCCTGCCCCGCCACCGGCGCTGGCCCAGGTTCGTGTCCCAAAGTTTCATTAGCAGAACAGGGAGGCTGCCCTGAACTGGACTCAACACTTTGGAGGAGCCTGGCGGGCCAAGAACGCGCTGCCCCGCCTACCTTCTCGCTCATGACGCCGGAGCGGACCCGCCGCAGCTCCTGCATCTGCCCGCCGACGCCCAGCAGCAGGCCCAGGTGCACGCACAGCGTGCGGATGTACGTGCCGGCCTCGCAGCTCACCCAGAAGATCCCTAGACAGCGGAGGCGCGTGTCTCGCAGGGCTGGCGGCAGGACCACGCGCACGGCCGCGCCTGCACGGCCCAGCTCCGCCCGGCTCGGCCCGCCCCGCCCCCGCCCCCGCCCCCGGACCCACCTAGCCTCCTCTCAGGGTCGTACTCGACCATTTTGCTCTCGTAGATGGTGCGCACACGCAGCTGCCGCTTCACTGCCGCGATGAGGGGGGGCCGCTGGAACAGGGCCCCAGTCAGGGTCTCCAGAGCCTGAAACGGAAAGCTGCTCAGCGTGCAGGCCGTCAGCCCGAAGGCAGCGCGCCTCTGGGGACCTACGGACACGGGGGCTCTTGGAACCGTCCCAATCAAGGGCGCCGCGGTCACCTCCGCGGCCATCTCCAGCAAGTGACGGCACGGTGCAAGCAGAAGCCGCCCCCTCCTGAGGGGATGCCCCGGCCACCTGTGGCCGCACGTCTGCACGCGTGCGGGAGCGCACACACAAGGGGGCCACGGCTGCCCGCCCCTGCCCCGCAGCACACTCACCCGGGAAAGCTGGGTGCCCCCTTCGATAGCATTGTGCAGCCGGACGATCCCCACGTACTCTTTGCCTGGAAGACGACAGAGAGCAGTCAGGGGTGGCCGCTGGGTTTGCTGGGCGCCTCCCAGGCCCATGTGACTCCTGTGCGGGGGGCAGCAAGGCATCTGCCCTCACGTCAACAGTGGCCGAGACCCATCTCTTGGGGTGTCCCTGCCGAAGCAGCACCAGGGACAGCTGCAGTTGGGGGGACAGCAGAGCTGGCCCAGCAAGGAGAACCCCCCACATGCAAATAAGGCGGGTCCCTGAGGCGACCCCCAGGAGCGGTGGTGCTGCTGGGCCAGGCGGGCGCAGGAGCGACACGGAAACCAGCCGTGCCTGGAAGCCCTCCCCTGGGGCGGGGTCTCCAGAAGCCAACGCTGCACCCCGAGTCCGCTCTGTACCTGCGCTCTGCTGCGACTTCACCAGGCGCGTGGCTCGCTCGATGCACACGATCAGGCAGCCGGTCACCTTGGGGTCCAGGGTGCCGCTGTGCCCGGTCTTCTCCACCCGCAGAATCCGCCGGATCCAGGCGACCACCTCGTGGGAGGAGGGGTTGGAAGGCTTGTCGAGGTTGATGAAGCCTGTCCTAGAAGGCAAGAGATGTGGCGATGCCAGCCGAGTCTCCTGCGGGGACAGATGCGCCCCCACAGGGCCTGTGGCACTTAGGCCGAGGCCGCGCCCGGCATGCGGTCCCTGCGCCGTGCGGGCACCCGCGCCACGCCGGCTCCAGCACTCACCGGATATAGTCCCCGATCTCCCGCTTCAGCGGATTTGAACCACAGGGAAGGGGCGTGTAGTGCGCGGTCCTCACGTTTAGCTTATCGAAATTCTAGGCGGAAGCGATACAACGCAGGAAGTTCC
>PVHY01027666.1:0-15985 GCA_004024945.1 Uropsilus gracilis
GCCTATCTTATGAGATCAGAAATAAAAAGGTAGATATGTTAAGATTTAGGTTTTAGACTAGAGTACATACCTATCGAAACTCAATTTTTGAGAAGTGAATTAAAGTAGAAGAAGAAAGAAACTCTCTGGCAGTTATGTGGCTATTATTTTTATTACAGTGGTAGTGCATTGGCATGCAGTGGTTGTTTGTAATTTTTCCCTTCTTTGTTCTTCTTTCCAAAAATATATGAATAGAAAATGACTGGAGCAGAACAGCTGGACCTGGTGTTCTAGACTGAAAAAAAGTGAGAAAGAATACCTACTATAAAGGGAGAGAAGAAGACCTTTACATTAGCCATGTGGGTTAGTTAGTATTTTGACATTAACCCTGAGGGTACATCAAGCCATGACATTTAGTGGATGCGTATAGTATCAGGGCCCCAGGTCAAATTTCAAGCCCACATATATTTGTTTTTGTTAGACCTGCATATTCTCTGATATGATCTCGTCCTATCTCCCTGAATCTTAGCTAGATTTAGAGAAACTTTAAACCTTAAAGAGTTCTCAGTCTTCTACAGTTCTGTTGACTTCTCATCCTTCTTTAAGATCCTAATCAAAATTTTATTTCATTTATTTTATTCTAGTTTTTGAAGAAATCTTGATTTATAGCACTGCCTATGATTTGGAAGACTAGATTCACACATTCATTTCTTAAATGCTATTGATTTGGGGGACATGTTGACCTAGTTATCTGCTTAAAGCAATTGACACTGAAGTGTGTGAAAAACTGAAGACACCTCCTCCTCAGAGGTCATTTGCAATAAAATGCATGTTCCTTAGAATAGCTGGGCTCTTAAGGAGTGATCTGAGTACAAGGGATTTCTCAGATTTTCTTTACTGCCTCTCTCATGTGGGGACACAACCCTTCTTCTGAACCACTTTGCCAAATCAACCAAGTAGACACCTGTCTTCACAGATAGGTTAGCCTTTCACTTTTAAAAATAGGTACTTATCATGGGCATCACAAGGAAATGAAACTTTACCCACTATCATTAAGCATGGTTTGATACACTGAAAGGACAATATCTAGAAAAACATATAAATTGACAAATGCAGAGAGATGCTTGTGTGTAGATATACAACATATCCACTTTTTCCACAGATAAGAATCTCCCAAAAAATGCTGAAAGCCCATATGGTTGCCTGCTTCTTTTTCATACTTTCTTAAAATATGTCAAAAATATAGTGCCCCCCTTATTTGTTTCAAATGTGTTTTGTTTTAGCTTTATTCTTTTAAGGGGTAGTGTTTACAATACCACCAAGAAGGATGAATCAGAGAATTGATCATTTACTAAGGAAACAAGACCACACACTACACAGAGAAGCAGAGATCCCAGGTGACACAATAGGTAGCCTCTCAATAATGGAGACATCCACCCAAGCAAGGCAAGATAACCCTTAAGATAGTCTCAGATTCTGATATAAAAATGACTACACCATATTCTTGTTGTGGATCAGTGTGGATGGATTTCAGACTACTGAGAACTAAAGCTTAAGTTTTTTTTTTTTTTTTTCCTAAACAAATACTTAAATACTGGGCACTATTAAGTACTGGACAATATTTAACACTGGGAATAGCAAGATAGACAAGATAAACTTGGAATAGTCCCTCCAAGTTTCATGCATCTCTTGCCTTATGCATGTATTACTCTTGCACTGTCTTATCTGTGAAGATAAGGACCTTCTTGTATCATCATAATTATACCCCACAGCCTTGCACTGTCTTTTAAAGATATAGCAAATCAACCTATGCTCTATAAAACAAATGGATTAAAAACAATCACATGCATCAAAGAAAATCTTCTGCAACATTACACATAGAAAATTACTCCCAGAAAAAGATTCTATACTGTGAAGTCACTTTCTAAGAAACTGGTAATTTTCCTAGTTGAGCTTCAAAATAAAACTAGATTTAAAGTTAGTTACCAATATCCTGGATTTCTTTTTAAATCGCACATGGAGTTGTTGTTTACAAATCTGGTTAATTAATTAGAGCTCCACGTTAACCCCCACCTCTTTTTTTTTTTTTTTTTTTTGGTAGAATGAAGTGTAGTTATGACCACAAAAATCTGAAAAGCTGGGTTTGTTTAAGGAATTCTTGTGGAAAGATTATATTCAGATAAGTTTGAAAATATAAAGAATCCAAAAATGAAAATTTTGTAATTTCCCCAAAGGCTGTCTATACTCTTAAATTTCAACCAGCTGTTTCTTCAAAGACATTTTATATTTCTTAAGTCAACTCCATCAGAGCCATGAATAAGCTTTCATTACTTGGGTTTCCTCATCTCAGAGACAGTAACAGTGCTCTGAGATGCAAATGAGCAAACATACATTTGATGCCTTGAAACTTAAGAGGTATGACACAAATTCATCTATCTATCACTTTACAACTCTGTAATCATCTTTAATTCCAAAAGAATGGAAGACTCTTACTTTTCTTTGAAAATCCAGTACTGATGCTGACATTAGTATTTTTTAAATAAACTTTATCTAAGTCAATCTAAACGTTCTCATGTTCATTTTTAGATTTTATAACGGAGATTTAATGAATGCATTGTCTAAAATAAAATGACTTAATGCTAAAACAGAGAGGGTAATATCTGATTTCTTTAGCTCTATCTGTCCACAGACATCTCCTTCAATGTAAATTCCAGTTCCAAAATAAAGACTGATCATACATCCTGAGGTGGATGAAAATTGGAATGAGGGGAAAGGAGGAAGTGGGGAATCTAAATCTGGATGGGACCAAAGATGGCATTTTTAAAGATTAAAAAATACGAAAAGCAGAGAAATTTTTTTTTCTTCAAAATGGTCACTCTGTTGATAAATGCTGCTATAAGAAGGTGCTATTGATCATTCTGACTTAGCTTAAATTTACAGAAACCCTAATGAGTATTGGTATTTTGTTTTGATTCATTATGTATCCACTCAAAATGGAAAATAGAGTTTCCCACTCCAAGCAGTCCAAAGCAATCCAAAGCAAATCCAAACCCTTTGCAATTGCTAGGGAAGACATATGTTTTACATAGCAACAAAGAGCAGGAATGCACACATACACACAAACACAGGGACATGATGATTATACAAGACAATACTCACCACATAGGTGAAACACTCAAAATATCTGTTTTAAAATTTCCTATTATTCTATTTGTGGTAGAGACTCACTAATTTAAGTATGTTGCAACTCAGGTTCACAAAATGCTGCCTTAGAATGTCCTTTGTGAAGGTATTTATAAATACTCCCTGCACATGCAATTACTCCAAAATCTGGACTTTTTTCCTATAATTTCTGTTTTTGAATTGGTGCGATTTGTTACAGAGATTGTAATTTCAATTTAACTATGAAACTTTAATACTTGGGATAAGAAAACATGACATTTCCAAGAAGCAGAAAGTGATAAGGCGTCTTTTCACCAAGTTTTTACACCTATCTTCATGCTAAAAACAAAATGAGAAATTTTGGATAATTAAGTTTTATTCAAGAATTTCATGACACTCGCAACATTTCTGAACATTTCCTTCAAGCTAAATCAAATAAACATCAAACATCTAAAAGAATAAAGCAAATTTACAGATGTTTACATATATGCATGTGTGTGTGTGTATATATATGTTTATGTGAGTTAGATGTATGTCCTGTCACTGCACTTTAATGTTCCCCACTGCTTATTTGCTTTTTCTTGAAGAGATTTTATACTAAGTTGGATGATTTAAAAAAAATTAAGAATTTGGCATTTTCTGTCAGTATTTCAAACCTGGGTAAACTATCATAGGGGTAGATGATACAGTAAAAATGTGTTAAAATTATTAAACACTTATTTTTAGGCACAAACATGGCAATGGCAATGCAAATGGAGACACAAATATACAAAGCATTAGTGAGATATCCAGAGAATTTCCTGACTTACCTAGATTATCACTTAAACAATTAAAATCAGCCTCTAGCTCTCTAAGAAGCATGAAACTTGCTGAATGGGATTCTTATATGTTATTTGAGTCTCTGTTATCTGAAATCAGATTAAATAGACTGGAGATAAATGCAGTCCACAAAAACAGGAAACCGTACATTCCTTCTGAAGGTGATCACCGTGACTTCAGTTAATCTAACTGAAAGGTTCTAAATTGTCTTAAAGAATTAAAGGAAAAAGTTCTCTAAAAATTTTAAATAACTTTGATCAATAGCTTAAGATAAAGGGAAAAAAAATCCATTCTTAGTGTCTTTGGGAAATACAAAATTAATCTTTATAGCTTGCTCTACAGGTGATATTTTTTAACTGTTGCTCCAAGTCGTTGCAAGCATATGTGGGAGCACACCAACATACATAGAAATGCACACACAGAATGAGTTGGAGACACAATATTTTACTTGCACAGGACTAGCTGGCGGACCTGGGAAGAGCTGTTATTTTAGAACATTTAAAAAATATCGATCACTTTAGGATTTTATTCAAAGTGGGTATTTAATATTTATGACACTCAGAGACTTAATAGACTTAATTTTCTTTGGTTCACACAAAGCCGGAGCATTAAAATTATTGCTGAAATAAGTTTTGGAATTTTTGTCTCTTAATTTCACTAATAAGTTTTGCTAACAACCTCTTTGAGGATGGAATTCTTGGTGATTTAGACATCCATTTGTAGCACATTTCTTTATTAACGCTGTTTCTTTCATAAATGTATTTATTTTAATACTCTTTTCTTAAGTGGGTGGGGGGATCTTGAAAATAAAATGCACAAGTGGAACAAGCAGTGATTGGCTGACACCCCACGGCCAACAGCAGGCTCCAGCAGGTTCGGAGTAGCAAGGTCATCAGAGTATGGTGCATAATGGAGCATCATTTTAGAGTGGAATTCAGCCAAACACAGTAATGTATGGATGTAGACGCATCTGAAAGAAGGAAAATAAAAATTTATGAAGGTAAAAAAAAAATGTGATGAAGAAAATTTTCCCCAATGTCTTATGCCCAATCAGAGAGCTGTGGTAGAGGTTTTGGAGCAGAAAATTTTTGTTTGCAAATTATGTGTTTGTAAATAATAAATACACTCGGGGGGGAAAAAGTTAACTTGTCAGATGAACCCTACTTGGAAGCTTTAATAGTTTTCTGTTTGTACACAGGATTAGAGTTCAATACAAACATCGCTAAATTCCTGAAAATAAACCTTTATTCTGCCTTTAAAACATTAATTCACCAGAAGTGATAATTAAGATTAGTTTTAGTGGTTTCAGCTCAATTCTTCTTGGGATGTGATTTCTCCCACAACACTAACGCTAAATAAAGCACTGTGTAATGTTCTGAAACAGAGTTCCTGCTTTAGAAAAGAATCTAAGGGCTTTTAAAATAAATAAGAAAAGCAGAGCTGACTCAAGATATATATATGAATAGATCTTACTATTTCTATAGACTCACAGTAAATAAAGGGAGAGGCTTGGCATCATCTAGAAAGTGGTTCTATTCAACTTAATCATAAATGTTCTAAACAAACATTACAATAAACTTTCTACATAAGCTAGACCACATCATCTTTTCCTTAGAAAAAGAAATGTTGTCAAAATATCTAATAGATGGGGGCTATGAAGCCATGGGTTCATCACAATACATTAGTTTTAAAAACAATTTGGACTTCATTTGTAAAATTTATAAATTCAACCATGCATAGTTTTTCAATATTCAAATTTAAAATGTAATATACTAAATTTGTTAACTGCTGATAAAAAAGCAAAAGGATTAAAATTAAATGTTACATTCTTATAAAAATTCTCAGAAAACATATTGAGAGGAAAAATTAGTTCACATTTGCATCCTAAGATTGCTAGTAAAGTAAGACACATCTGTATAGTTGACGAAATGCAAAGGAACTTAGATGAAAAAAAGATATCAACATCAATAGAACAGGGCAAAGATCAGCCCATTAGAAAGTTTCAAAAGTGATGTATAGGAAGTTTTCATTAACTTTCATTTAAGATGCTTTTATTGAGGAAATACTATGTACTAGATAAGAGTTTACAGAATTGTCATTATTCTGCAAAAATGAAAAATCTTATCAACCTGTTGAATATATGCTCTAAAACATGATTTCACTTTCAGGTGTACCATCAATCAATGTACTAGAAATCCTAATTTCTTATAAAGAACTATTAATTTGTCATAAAATCTAAATTACAATTCCCTAGATAACTTTACAGAAAAAATAAAGTTAAAAACAAAATACTATTGTAAAAATTTCAGTAAAAACCTCACTATGGTGAGATTTCAGAGTCTATATCTCATAAATAAATCTCAATAGATTCCTATCTTTTTTGATAAATATAAAGCTATAGAAAGTCAAAAGTTTTTCTTAGATGTAGTATGGTGAATAGAAAAGTTCAATGAACTCTGCTTCTATAAGTTAGACTGTGTTTCATACTCTATATGTGTTATTCTTGTGATCTTAATCAAAGTACTTTTTTTCCTACTATAATTTTATCACCTCTTATTTGAATGAGGGTAGAGTTTCGGTTGATAGCTTTATAATTTTAAATGTAATGTCTCCAG
The DNA here is from genome assembly GCA_004024945.1 of Uropsilus gracilis. Lineage (NCBI taxonomy): Eukaryota > Metazoa > Chordata > Mammalia > Eulipotyphla > Talpidae > Uropsilus > Uropsilus gracilis. Next base: position 6,576 of record PVHY01027666.1, read on the forward strand.
TGATTTTGGAGATAGGTGTTAAGCAGTTGATTGTGATATATATATTTACTTTGGCATTGTACATATTTAAAGTTTAAATATTTCCACGCATCACTGCATGAGTTATCATAATGAGATAAAAGCATAATGGCACTCTTATTGATATACATGCCTGTGTTTATGTGCCAGTAGAAAGACAAGGAGAGGTAAAAAGAAATCGTGATTTATAGCATGTACATATTTTTACACATATGAGATATACAAAGATAGGAAGATATGAAAGAATAATTTGTCTTGATTTATCAAGGTGTATGATGTACTTAAAGTCTTTACACTGATTTTGTGACCTTATATCTAAGTCATATGTTGACTTAGGATAATTTGGGGTAGGGTTCAAACTGTCATACTAGTTTTGTATAAAACTGTGTGCATTATTTGTAGATTAAATCAGTAGTTAATCCTATTTCTTGTTTCATAGCCATCCAGAGATCCAGGTAATGTACTTTAGTAGCCAACTAAAGCCACAACATCAACTTTTATCGGTTATTAGCCTCTTGTCTATAATTATAAGCTAAAGGTAACACAAATCCCAAACTATGCAGTTTTTTTTTCTCTTGAAAGTGTCCTTAGTTTAGACAAGATAACCATACGTATGTAGTAAAAATCATGCTCATAGAATGAAAACTAAGATCTGTGATTGGCATCACTCTATAGATGCTTTTCCACTGAAATGTAATTTTAAAAATATAAATACAGAAATCAATTAATATGTAATTTAATTAATAATTAATATGCTCAGAACTCTAAAAGATTATTGAAAATCATCCATTTGCTTCCCAGATGGAAACAATTAAACAAAAATAATATCTGCCATATTTTTTTTTCCTAGATAGTGAGCATATTGAACACAATTGAGCACTTTAGGGGAACATTATTAAGACTACATTCAGCAGTTCCTTATACCAGGAAAACTGTCAGAGGAGTTAACACGAACTTTTTTTGGGGGGTTACTTCCTGATCAGCTACACATGGATTTTTAAGTGAATGCTTATTCAAGTTATATCCTTTATACTCTTGCCAAAAAAAAAAGTACCTTACTTTCCATTTACTAAATGCAATCAAATGTTTACTTTCAGTGCATTATCTAAATAACAGCATGCCAAGGATAAGCTCAACAGGATTTGAGAATAATAAGGAAAGTGGCAACTACTTGTTTATATACTGTCTATGAATCTTTTGGAATTCTATTATTTTTTAAAGAAAATTTTAATATATTTAACATATGAACACTGGAAATTTGAAAGGAAACAGAGAAGCAGTATAGTTCTGCGTTCATTTTACAAGTCAAAAGCACATTTGTATATTTAGGTCAAAAACCTTAACAACCACCAAGACCAGGTTTACCAAGTCAAGGAAGACTGAAATATAAAGACTAGATACTTAATCTCAATAATTCTGTCCATGATCCACATTTTGCTCAACTAAACATATTATTTAGCAGAAAAAAACTTTTGTTTGAACTGCAAAGATCTGGACTATGAAATCTTTGATTACATCATCAGTTTTTTTTTGTTTTTTTTAAGTGTGAATTTCAGAAATAATTTCAACCAAATCTGGAACACAAACTTCCTATACTTTGCCAAAGAGTAACTATAGAAGTTTGATTTTGGTGTCCCTAGAGACTGTAAAAGCAAGCCAAAAAGAAGAAAGTAAGGGAGACACTATTTACAAACTTTCATTTCTACAAAGCTGCTTAACTTACTGTAATGGGAGCATTAACAGAATTTAGGGGCAACATTTCAATAGGCTTATTTCTCATGAAAATAAGAACTCTGTAAGAGACATCATTTCCATTTCCCCCTCAAGTAAAAAAAAAACCACATGATTAGGCAATTCAAGAAAATTATAAACATGAAATCTATATGATAGATGAAATCACAGTTTTAATTAATCCTTAATGTGAAAAATTAAAAGACCGGCTCTTGAAGGTCTGCATAGAAAATTTAGTACCAAAGGGAAGAATTACAACTAAACTTTACTTTTTTAATGTCATGTTTAATCAGAACAGAATGCATCTGAGCTGCTGTGCAAAATCTAAAGGTATATTCTTTTCAAAACAAAAATAGAAAAGTACCTATTTATGACAAAACACAAATCAATCAGAATAGAAAAAATGCTGTTTCTTATGTCCGATGCCTAAGAAAAGGTGACTTTGTAAATGGATCTCTTGCCCCTGACAGCAAAATTGAGATGAAGCTATCAATTACTATTACTAATTACATTAAGGATAATGTATTTCATTTTCTTGTATGTTGTAGTAGGTCAGCTATTCATTGAACTTAAAACTTTAAATGCCTTTTGGATTCTTAAAGACATGCATATTTTCCAATGGTAATCTTAAAAAAAAAAAATGGAATGGCTTATCCCAATGACTTTTCTCTTTGGGTATATGTATTTCTTTGCTTAACACCATACATTAGTTTATTTATAAGCATATCACTTTGCCATTAAAACAGGATGCCAACAGTTGATATTGGCTGTTTTAAATATTCAAGAAGATAGAGCTAACTCATTTGATGAACTAAATGAAAGTTAAGTGACAGCAGAGAACATATGAGGCATTTACATAAGATAAATAAAAGTCTATCACTTGATAAGTCCACTCAGAAATATACAGTTTAGAATGTAAATACTATTCAGCCACTGGGCATGCAGAGCTCTTAGGATGGAGGTTAAAAGACAATATTCTCCAGAAAGCTCTCACAAGTTACTATTTTCCAAGGAGATTTCTAAGGATCTCAATTAGTGTGTGGGTGTTCAGATGTAATCTTATAAAAGTACCGCTACTTTAACTGGAATGGTCCTTGTTTACAAACCTGACAAAAGCACCAAAAAGCAAAACAATTGCTGCAAACTCTAGGTAAATCAATTTCATGACAGATAGAAAGTTTCTGCTTGTTAAATTTCTGTTGAAAATAAATTAATAAGGCAGGTTTACAGGCATCAAAAGAAAGTTTCAGAAGCCATTCAAAGCAAGAGTTCAAACTGTATTCTGGAATACTTTGATTACTAGATATAAAAGAATAGTAAGCCTGTATCTTAACCAAATAGTCACAGTCAAGGTGTTTTTTTTTTTTTTTTTTTTTTACAATGTAGAAAATATTTATATAGGAAACCAACTTTTCAAAATATTAAGGCAATAGGAATTTGCATCTCTTTTCTATATCTCTCATTAGTTCATCAATCACATTTTTATTGAGGCTATAAAATGCCATGTTTCTTTGCCTTCATTCTTGAATCACATGTATCACACACAGAGCATATTTAAGAGAAAAACTATTATTCTCAAACTATTTGAGAGCCATGAATGTTTCTTGGGATGACCTCTGACAGGAAGAAACATATGATGTTTCATTAACAGAGTTGCTCCAGCAGTAGACACAAGTACTTCCAAAAGGTTAATTTGCTGTATGTCAAACTTTAGTGGGGCCAACTCTGTGAGTGATACATATAATATAAAAGCAGAACTTTCAAAAAGTAAATATTATGTTTTCTGAAGTTCACTTCAGAAAATACTTTTATTTTACACTTTACATTTCACTGAGAAACAAGTGTCAAATGTTGCAGTGCATACCAAAATTTTCTGTACACGATGCATTAAACATCAACTGTTTGTTGCTTGGCTTAAATAATGAAAAGTTCCTGCATTTTACTTTTACCTAAGAACTTTTAATATCAAACACAAAGAAAGCGAACAATGAACTTTACAGACACACATGTGATAGATATTTAAATAACACAAACGTATCCTTGTATAGTATTCGCATATTATTACATATTTTAGACCAACATTTTTATCAAAGTATCTCAGACTTTGACTTTATTTGCATCAATCAACACCCACTTATCTGTAAAATCCTGTATGATGTGTAACATAGCTAAAACTTTTATAATGTCCAGTTTGCATAGATACCAAGAGTAACTCCAGAAATAATTTTAGGTTAAATCTATGTATAAAACAATATATACATATTTATTCTGAAAACAGAAAAGGTAGGATGGGTTAGGATTCTAGTACAGAGTACAAGTGGCAAACATTGCCTGCTTTGAATAGTTTCTTGGTAGCTTAGTAAACGTTGGCCTAACTTGCAGAATACAATGGTACCTCTTGAGTATGTAGCTTCTACTAAACTAATGGTGAATATATAAACATATTTCCCACTAATAAAATTTTAAAGCCTAGTTTTCAAAGAGAAAAGACAAAACTTTGCTGAAGATGCTCTGTCTCGGAATTATGAGCCCTCCCTGGGATATTTAAATATATCTGGGATGCATCTTACCTGTTTGCTGTACTTGTTATTGGTTTGACAGCTGTATTCAGAGCAGTGATCTGATCCAATTGAAATGTTGTCTCCTGCTCCCACAAATGTGTTGGCTGGTGGTAGATCTTGTACGGCCTGATGTTTTTTTCCTGCGGTTGGTGACTGGGGGTGAAGCTGGACAGTAGGTAATGGGGAACTAGATTTATAATGCCTGGCCAGGTCAGGACTGCCAGGGCCCCCGTTAACTGACCGGTATCGCCCCATGTTGGGGCTGTCTGACAGCTTCTCATTGACACTATCATACCTCTGTCCATTTGGTTTGGAAGCTTCTACAGTCACAATGCTGCTGTAGAGAGGCTGCTTAGATTTTTTGTTTTTCTTGTCTTTTTTAGGCTTTTTAGATTTGTCGTGCTGTTGGGGTGTAAAAAAGTCCTCATGATCCTTTTTGCCTGCTTCATAGCCATTTTTGTTTTTGGACCGGCAGTACCTTGCCATCACGACAATTAGGATGATTAGAATCACTGTCATAATTCCAGCAACCACCCCAATGACAATACTGAGTCTCTGTTTGCTAATTTCATAGCTCGGGTCACCAGCTATATCCTGGGTGAGCGGGGTGTGCAAACTTCTGACTATCTGAGAGTCAATCACAGTTGCATTAGAAACACTTTCATTGACAAACACATGCACCAGAGTCGTGGTGGACTGGGAAGGTTGCCCGCTGTCATTCACTTGCACCACCAACCTGTGCAAGCCATAATGCTTTTGGGTGAGTTTTCCCACTAGGGAAACCACACCACTGGTGGAATCAATCTCAAACAGCTTGAAGGGATTCCCTCCCACAATGCTGTAGTTAAGGTCTGCATTGATGCCATCGTCACTGTCTGTTGCCAACACTGTAGCTACTACTGTCCTGACATTACTTGAAGGTGGCAGTAAAGTGTAAGAAATGTTTCTGGGAAGGGTGACTGTGGGGGCATTGTCATTCTCATCCATCACAAAGAGGGAGACAGTGGCGGTGGCAGATCTGGGAGGATCTCCCCCATCCACAGCCTTGACTCTGAATGTGTATGTAGTCTGATGTTCCCGGTCAAAAGACATTGTAGAGTAAATGGTCCCCGTGTCATTTTCAATAGAAAAAATGTTACTGTTCTCCTCTATATACAGGCTCATTTCCGCATTGCGCCCCTTGTCAGCATCCATCACCGTGACCATCCCCACGGGGCTGTTGGGCTGCAAGTTTTCCTTCACGTAAAAGGTGAAGACGTCCTGCATAAACTTAGGGTCATTGTCATTCTTGTCAGCCACCTGCACGATCACCGTGGTGCTGCCTTGCAGCACCGGGGTGCCTTTGTCTTTGGCGTTAACTTTGAACTCATACCTGTCAGTCTGCTCGCGGTCCAGCACGGTGTTGACAAGGATGTCCCCAGAGTCGGGATCGATGGCAAAGATCCCCACGACGGAGGAGTCCAGGGAGTAGGCGATCTCTGCGTTTTTCCCGCTGTCGGCGTCTGTCGCCAGCACCGTGGCCACCCTCTCGCCAGGGATGTTATTCTCGGGAAAGTAAACCTCCACCACCGACTGGCCGAAGACAGGCGGGTTGTCGTTGGTGTCTCCCACCTTGACGATCAGGGAGTTGTTGCTGGAGAGGCTGGGGCTGCCGGAGTCCACCGCCACGATGACCACGTTGAACTCCCTGGTGGTCTCATAGTCCAAAGGGGCCGACGTGTGCAGGAAGTACTTTTTCTTATTCTGGTCGCCCTCTGTATCGCTGGCTGGCTTGAGCTGAAAGGGCACGTCGCCCACCACGGTGCAGGTGACCACCCCGTTTTCGCCTTGGTCTCGGTCGGACACCTGTACCAGGGCGATGGGAGTGTCCACCAGAACGTCCTCCGCCACGTTGGCCACCCCGTCCTTGAGGGGGATCCGCCCGATCTTGCGGATTTCAATCGACGGCACGTTGTCGTTCTCATCCTTGATGTTGAGGACCACGGTGGCCTTGTCGGTCTTGGGGGGCTGCCCGCGGTCGCGGGCCATGACGGTGAAGCGCAGCTGGTTCACCTCCTCGCGGTCAATCCGGTGCAGGACGCTGAGCCAGCCCGAGGTCTCGTCCAGGCGCAGCAATCGCCTCACCGACTCGGTGGCGGCCCCGAACACGTACTCGATCTGCCCGTTGACCCCAACGTCCAGGTCGGCGGCACGCAGCTGCAGGATGGGGGTCCCCGGGGCGCTGTTCTCCGCCAAGTCAGCCTCGTACACGCTCTTCTCGAAGCGGGGGCTGTTGTCGTTCACGTCGGTGATGAGCACCCGCAGGATGGCCTGAGACGAGCGAGGCGGGTCGCCGCCGTCGCGCACCCGCAGGGTCAGCTCGTAGGAGTCCCGCTGCTCGCGGTCCAGCGCCCCCTTGACGATCAGCTGCGGCTGCTTCTCGCCATCCGGGGTGTCGGCCACCTGCAGCTCGAACACACTGCTGCGGCCACTGGGGTTGGTGCCGCCGCCGCCCTCCGGGGCGTCCGGCCGCCGTTTGGGGCCGCCCGGGCCGCCGCCGCCGCCGCCGCCGCCGCTCGCGCCATTCCCGCCGCCCCCGGGGTAGGGGGCGCTGTCGGCAGACCCGACTCGCCGGCTCTCGCCGCCGCCGCCGCCGCCGCCGCCCCCGGGCTCCTGGAGCAGCTCGTAGCGCTCTATGCCGTTGCGGCCGAAGTCGCGGTCGGTGGCGGTGGGCAGCAGGTAGAGAGTGCCCACAGGCCGGTTCTCCTCCACCGTGAGCGTGAGCACGGGCGACGGGAAGGTGGGCGTGTTGTCGTTGATGTCGAGCACGATGACCCGACCCTCGAACAGGTCCACCCAGCTCTGCGAGGGCCCGATCACCGACACCTCGAAGTCCAGGAAGCACTCGTTCTCGTCGAAGATCATCTGACACTGGGGCAGCTTCTCGCGGTCGATGCGCCGCTCGCTGGTGCTCAGCTCGCCGGTCAGGTTGTCGATCTTCAGGTACTCCGAGCCCGACTCCAGGCTGAAAGTCACCTCCCCGGAGCCGGTCACGATGCCCAGGTCCGAGGCGACGTTGCCGATGCGAACGTCCGCCGGGCCCTCCTCGGCCAGCCGGTACCGGAGGAGTTGCTTGGCGGCCGCCAGGCTGAGCGAGAGCGGCAAGAGCAGGCAGCAGCCCAGGCACCAGGCGCGCGCCCACCCCGCGGTCCGCATCCTCAGCATCTTCTCGTGCTGCTGCTGCTACTGCGCCTTCTGATCGCAGCCCCCCGGGCGGCCCCTCCTCCGGGGCCGGCCGCCGGCCCTCCGCCCAGTCCTCGCCCCTCTCGGGGAAAAGAGGAAGCGAGGGGGGGAGCGGCGGGAGGAGGGGGGGCAGAAGCGGGGAGCAGAGTCAGCCGGCGGGGAGTGGCGGCGGCTCCTTCGCTTCCTCCTGCTGCTTCTTCCGAAAGTTATTGTTTGATAATTCATGCAATGGGTGCGAGTCGCCCGCTCGCCAGCCGCCGTTCAGTCGCGGTACTCACAGTTCGCGGGACACTGCGCGCCGCGGGCTCGGGGCCCCAGCGGAGTCATGCCCGCGGCGGGGGAGAATCCCGGGCTCCCGCGCCCGCGCGCTAAGGCTGGGGCCGGAGCGGCTCGGGGCGAGCGGGGCGGTGGAGCCGGGGAGCGGCGGGGAGCGGCGGGGAGCGGCGGGGAGCGGGCTGCAGCCTCCGCCGCCCGCCGAGCCCGCTCGTCCGGGCTGCGACTCGAGTTGAGTCCAGTTCACGTTCCAGCCGCTCAGTCCAGCCGCGGCTTCTGCTCCCGCCGCCGAGACCCACGCGAGTCGCTCGCTGCACGAGGGTTCGCAAGCAGCAACAAGCCAGTCTCAACTCCGACTCGGCGCAGCCAGCGGGAGAGCCAGTCAGTCGGCCGGTCGGGAAGGAAGGAGCCCCGACAGGTCGCGCCGGGCTCCGAGCGGCGGCGGTCACTCGCGTCCCGGAGCGGTCCGCGTCCCGGTGCTCCCCGCGCGCCCAACAGCAGCCCGAGCCATCTTCAGAGACGCCCCGAGAGCCGGTCCCTTCTCACCCCCGAGAGCTCGGGTTTCTCTTTTTTTCTTAACTCTGCGCAAGGTCATTAGTCACGAAGCCGCCGCCTGGAGCCGCAGCAGCCGTTCGCCCGCGGGGGCGAAGGCTGAGCCGTGCGCACCGCGCGGTGCCCAAGTTTGGGTTTGCAGCCGCAGAGTCCGTGCCTTTCCTCACCTGCATTCGGCCCGCATGTCGGAGCGGTGGGATCTGCAGCGCTGTGCGCGATTCAGGGAGGAGATTGCAGCCTCTCTCTCTCTCTCTCCGCTCTCTCTCGATCCCTCCCCTCCCTCCCTCTCTCTTCTCTCTCCTCCCTCCTCCTCCTCCCTCCTCCCTCCTCTCCTTTCCCCTTTCCCCTTCTCCCACTCTCTCTCCCGCACGCTCCCTCTCCTTTCTCCCAGTCCCAATGCAGGCAACTCGGGCCGAACTTGATCCCTTTGCAGTTCAAAGGTGAGCAAACCGGCCTCGGTGCACCGGCGGCGCTGGCTCGGCGCGAGCCCCGGGCCCGGCTCCCCCCCCCCCCCCCACGGCAATTAACAAAGATGCCCAATTTTGTCCGGATTTCCGAAGAAAAGCCAAAGGCGCTGGGGAAGGGGGGGGGGGGGGGGGAGGGGGGTGGAGTCACAGACAGCTGCCAAGTAGCTTAAAAAAAAAAAAAAAAAGCCCAGTTTGCCAAGGGGAGAGAAAGTGCCAGTCAGTTGTTGCCTCGGAAGTGCCCTGGCACGGCGGGTGAATTCCGCAGTTGTCTCGTCCCCTTTCGCGTCTGGGAGAGTCTGGTGCGGGCGCTCCCGCCGCCTCTCGAGCTGCCAGAGCTCAGAGACGCTGAATGGCAAGCGGGGAGCTCCCTCTCGCTCGCCTGAAGCCGGAAACCCGCAAGTTTGCCCAAAGTGGCGGTGGTGGCTGGGAGCTCACTGGTTCCCTCGCGGCTCAAGCTTGTCGCTGAGGCTGCTGCTGCGGCGGCGGTGGCAGCGGAGCCTCCAAAACTACACACTAGCTGAGAGGGCGGGAGGGCCGCCGGGGGGGGGGGGGGGGGGGGGGGGGGGGGGGGGGGGGGGGGGGGGGG
>PVHY01027667.1:0-16003 GCA_004024945.1 Uropsilus gracilis
TGGGCCTGTATTGCTATGAACTTTCCTCGTAGTACTGCTTTTGCTGCGTCCCACACATTTTGGAACGTTGTGTTGTCATTGTCGTTTGCTTCCATGTAGGTTTTAATTTTTTCTTTGATTTCCTCTTTTACCCAGTGATGTTCCAGAAGCCTGTTGTTCAGTCTCCATGTGGTGTTTACTCTCCTTATTTTCTTTTCATAGTTGATTTCTAATTTGATGCCTTTATTATCGGAGAAAACGGTTGGTATTATTTTAATCTTTGTGTACTTGTTCAGGTTTGTCTTGTGGCCTAGTATATGATCAATTTTAGAGAAAGAACCGTGTGCATTTGAAAAAAAAGGGTATTCTTTTCCTTGGGGTGTAGTGTCCTGTATATATCTATTAAGTCCATTTGGTCTAGCTCTTCCTTTAAAGCTTTTGTTTCTTTGTGTAGTTGCTGCTTTGTTGATCTGTCTTGTGTTGAGAGTGGCGTGTTAAAATCTCCTACCACGTATGTAGTCTCATCAATATTTTATTTCAGTTCTACTAGTTGTTTTATGAATTTTGGTGTTCCCTCATTAGGTGCGTATATGTTGATTACTGTTATGTCTTTTTGGTGGATTGATCCTTTAACCATTATGTAGTGGCCTTCTTTATCTTTTGTCACTTTTGTTAATTTGAAGTCTGCTCTGTCTGATACAAGAATGGCAACTCCTGCTTTCTTGTGGGGGCCGTTTGCTTGTAGTGTAGTTTTCAGCCTTGCACCTTCAGTCTATGCTTATCCTTAGCGATCAGGTGTGTTTCTTGGAGGCAGCAGAATGTTGGGTTCTGTTTTCTGCTCCATTCTGCAACTCTTCATCTTTTGATTGCTGAGTTTAGCAGCTAGCTAACCTAGGTGGGCAAGGTGTGCTGATTTCCGGAGGAATCTGGGGGCGGGGCTTGGCTCCCAGGGGTGGCGGAGGTGGCGTGCGGTAAGGGGGTCCCTCCCAGGGGCCTGGAACCAGCGCCAATGACCTTCAGCAGCTAACTAACCTGGGCGTAGGCAAGGTGGGCTGGTTTCTGGAGGAGTCTGGAGAAGGGGCTTGGCTCCCAGAGGTGGTGGAGGTGGCATGCGGCGAGGGGGTCCCTCCCAGGGGCCTGTAACTGGCACCAATTACCTTCAGCTGCTAACTAACCTGGGCGTAGGCAAGGTGGGCAGGTTTCTGGAGGAGCCTGGAGGCGGGCCTTGGCTCCCAGGGGTGGTGGAGGTGGCGTGCGGCAAGGGGGTCCCTCCCAGGGGCCTGGGACTGGCGCCAAAGTCCCACTTGTTATTAATCCTTTTTTCATTCAAATTCCTGTTGATTTAGACCTTTCAGGCCATAAGGCAGTGTTTTCAGGCAGAAAATCCTGAATTCAATCAGATTTTTAAGATTGCATTATATTTCATTCTGAGACTTCACTTTAATGCTCATAGATGAAATCACTCTATGTTTTACACTTCATGGGGTAGAATAAGATATAAGTCCATATCGCCCACAGATCTTAAGTCATGATTTCTCCTGCTTGTTATTAACCCGTTTTCATTCAAATTCCTACTGATTTAGGCCTTCTAGGCCAACTGGAAGTGTTTTCAGGGAGAAATCTCCTGAATTCAATCAGACACCAGGGGATGCAGTGTATATCATACTGTGACTTCTCTGTACTTTTATGATCATAGATGAACTTATGTTTTACATTTGTTAGGGTAGGAAATGATATAAGTCCATATCATTCACATATTAAGTCATGATTTCTCCCACTTGTTGTTCACAGTTTTTTCAATCAAATTCCTGATGATTAAGGCCTTTCAGGCCAACAGGCAGTGTTCTCATAAAGAAACCTCTTGAATTAAATCATACTCAAATACTGCAGTGTATATCATACTTGATTTCTCTGTACTTTGATGATCATAGATGAAATATCTGTTTTACACTACATGGCACAGAGAAGGATATTAGTCCATAATACCCACAGATCTTTAGTTAGGATTTCTCCCACTTGTTATTAACACTTTTTTCATTAAAACTCCTGCTGAATTATGATTTTCAGTACAATAGACATTGTTTTAATCGAGAAACATCCTGAATTCAATCAGACTCTAATGGTGCAGTGTATACCTTTCTGTGACTTCTCTATAATTTGATGTTCATAGATGATATCTTCCTCTGGTTTTCACTTCGTGGGGTAGTAAAGGATATAAGTCCATATCACCCACATATCTTAAGTCATGATTTCTCCCACTTGTTATTACAATTTTTTCATTCAAATTACAGCTGATTTAGGCCTTTCAGGCCAGCAGACAGTGTTTCAGCAAGGAACCTTCTGAATTCAATCCCATTCCAAAAGGTCAGTACGTATCTTTATTGATCTTCCCTTACCTTTATGTTTATAGATGAAATCTCTCTATGTTTTACACTTTATCGGGTACAAAAGGATATAGTCCATATCACCCACAGATCTTAAGTCATGATTTCTCCCACTTGTTAAAACCCTTTTTTCATTCAAATTCCTGCTGATTTAGGCCTTTCAAACAACAGGCAGTGTCTTCAATTAGAAACCTCCTGAATTCAATCAGACTACAAAGGGTGCAGTATATATTTTTCTGTGACTTCTCTGTATTTTGATGATCATACATGAAATCGAAGTTGTACACTTCATGGGGTAGAAAAGGTTATAGTTCATCACCCACAGTTCTTAAGTCATGAATTCACCCACCTGTTATTAACACTTTTTTCATTTAAATTCCTGCTTATTTAGGCCATTCAGACTAACAGGTACTGTCTTCCGTGAGAAACCTCTGATCTCAATCAGACTAAAAAGTGTGCAGTAATTATCTTTCTGACACTTCTCTGTAATTTGATGATCATAGATGAAATCTCTCTGTTTTACACTCATGGTGTAGAGAAGTATATAAGTGCATATCACCCAGAGATATTAAGTCATGATTTCTCCCACTTTATTAACACTTTTTTCATTCAAATTCCTGTGGATTTATGCCTTTCTGGCCATAAGGCAGTGTTTTCAGTCTGAAAATTCGTGAATTCAATCAGACCCTAAAATTGCATTATATATCTTTATGTGATTTCTCTTTACTTTGATGATCAAAGATGAAATCTCTCTATGGTTTACACTTCCTGGAGTAGAAGAGGATATAACTCCATATCACCAACAGATCTTATGTCAAGATTTCTCCCACTTGTTATTAACCCTTTTTTCTTTCAAATTTCTGCTGATTTAGGCCTTTCAGGCCAATGTGCAGTGTCTTCAGTGAGAAACCTCCTGAATTCAATCAGACTTCAAAGGGTTCAGTAAATATCTTTCTGTTCTTCTCTGTACTTTGATGATCATAGATGAAATCTCTATATGTATTACACTACCTGTGTTAGAAAAGGATGTAAGTCCATATCGCCCACAGTTATTAAGTCATGTTTTCTCCCACTTGTTATTAACCCCTTTTTCATTCAAATTCCTGCTGATTTATGCCTTTGAGACCAACAGGATTGTTTTCAAGGAGAAACCTCCTGAATTCAGTCACACTCCAAAGATTGCAGTATATATCTCTCTGTGCCTTCTCTGTACTTTGATGATCATAGATAAAATCTCTCTATGTATTAGACTACCTGTGTTAGAAAAGGATATAAGTCCATATCACCCACAGTTAAAAAGTCATGATTTCTGCCACTTGTTATTAACCCTTTTTTTCATTCAAATTCCTGATGCTTTAGGCCTTTCAAGCCAATTGGAAGTGTTTTCAGGAGAATCCTCCTGAATTCAGTTAAGACTCCAAAGGGTGCAATATATATCTTTCTGTGACTTCTCTATAATTTGATGTTCATAGATGATATCTCACTCTGTTTTACAATTCATGGGTTAAAAATGGATATAAGTTCATATCATCCACATATCTTAAGTCATGATTTCACCCACTTGTATTTAACCCTTTTTTCTTTCAAATTCCTGGTGATTTAAGCCTTTCATGCCACTGGGCAGTGTCTTCAGTGAGAAACCTCCTGAATTCAATCAGACTACAAAGGGTGCAGTATATATCTTGCTGTGAATTCTCTGTACTTTCATGATCATAAATGAAATCTATGTTTTACAATTCATCTTTAGAAAAGGATATAAGTCCATATCACCCACAGATCTTAAGTCATGAATTCTTCCACTTGTTATTAAAATTATTTCATTCAAATTCCTGCTGATAGCTGCCTTTCAGGCCAAGAGCCAGTGTTTTCAGCAAGATCTTCTGAATTCAATTACATTCCAAAGGGTGCAGTATATATTTTTATGGAACCTCCCTGTAAATTGATGTTTATAGATGAAATTTCTCTGTTTCACACTTCTTGTAGTAGAAAACGATAAAGTGCATATCACCTGCCTATCTTAAGTCATGATTTCCACAAGTTGTTATTAACCGAATAATTATTCAAATTCCTGCTGATTTAGCCCTTTCATTCCATAAGGCGGTGTTTACAAGGAGAAAACTCCTGAATTCACTCAGACTCCTAAGATTGCATTATGTATCTTTCTGTGACTTCTCTGTATTTTGATGATCATAGATGAAATGTATGTTTTACATTTCATGTGGTAGAAAAGGATTTAAGTCCATATCACCCACAGATCTTAAGTCATGATTTCTCCCACTTGTTATTAACACTTTTTTCATTAAAATTCCTGCTGATTTAGGCCTTTCAGGCCAAGGGCTGTGCTTTCAGTGAGAAACCTTCTGAATTCAATCACACTCCAAAGGGTGCTGTATGTATCTTTATGGAACTTCCCTGTTCATTGATGTTTATAGATGAAATCTCTATTTTTCATTTCATGGGGTAGAAAAGAATATAAGTCCATATCACCCACTGATCCTAAGTCATGATTTCCTGCACCTGTTATTAAACATTTTTTCATTCAAATTCCTGCCGATTTAGGCTTTTCAGACCTACTGGAAGTGTTTTCAGGGAGAAACGTCCTGAATTCAATTAGACCCAAAAGGGTGCAGTATTTATAATTCTGTGACTTCTCTGTACTTTGATCACAATAGATGAAATCTATGTTTTGCACTTCATGGGGTAGAAAAGTATTTAAGTCCATATTACCCACAGATATTAAGTCATGATTTCTCCCACTTTTTATTAACCATTTCTTCATTCAATTCCAGCTGATTTAGGCCTTTAGGGCAGCAGGCTGTGTTTTCAGTGAGAAACCTACTGAATACCATGAGATTCAGAGGGTGCAGTATATATACATTTCTGTGACTTCTCTGTACTTTTATGATCATAGATGAAATCTATGTTTTACACTGCATGGGTTAGAAGGGTTATAAATCCATATCACCAACAGATCTTAAGTCATGATTTCTCCCACTTGTTATTAAGCCATTTTTCATTCAAATTCCTGCTAATTTAGAGCTTTCAGGTCAAAGGCATGTATTCAGGAGAAACCTGATTCAATCACACTCCAAAGGGTGCAGTGTATATCTTTATGGAACATCCCTCTACGTTGATGTTTATAGATGAAATCCCTCTATGTTTTACACTTCTTGGAGAAGAAAAGGGTATACGTCCATAGCACCAAAGGATCTTAAGTCATGATTTCTCAACTTGTTATTAAAACTTTTTTCATTCAAATTCCTGCTGATGTAGGCCTTTCATGCTATAAGGCAATGTTTTCAAGGAGAATCCTCCTTAATTCAATCAGACTCCTAAGATTGCATTATATATCTTTCTGTGATTTCTCTTTACTTTGATCATCATTGATGAAATCTCCCTATGATTTACACTTCCTGGAGTAGAAAAGGATATAACTTCATATCACCCATAGATCTTAGGTCATGATTTCTCCCATTTGTTATTACCTCTTTGTTCTTTCAAATTCCTGTTGATTTACTCCTTTCAGGCAACAGGCAGTGTTATCAGCGAGAAACCTCCTGATTTCAATCAGACTACAAAGGGTGCAGTATATATCTTTCTGTGACTTCTCTGCTTTTTGATGATCATAGGTGTAATCTCTCTAAGTTTAATACTCCATGTGATAGAAAAGAATATAAGTCCATATCACCCACAAATCTAAGTCATGATTTCTCCCTCTTGTTATTGACCCTTTTTTCATTCATTTTCATGCTGTTTAGGCCTTTGAAGCCAACTGGAAGTGTTTTCAGGAAGAAACCTCTGAATTCAATTAGACTCCTTGGCGCAGTATATATCTTTCTGTGACTTGTCTGTAATTTGATGATCATAGATGAAATCTGTATTTACACTTCATGTGGTAGAAAAAGATATAAGTTCATATCACCCACAGACCTTAAGTCATGATTTCTCCTACTTGTTATTAACCATTTTTTCATTCAAATTCCTGCTCATTTAGTCCTTTCAGGCCAGCAGGCCATGTTTTCAGCCAGGAACCTTCTAATTCAATTACACTCCAAAGGGTGCAGTATGTATCTTTATTGATCTTCCCTTACCTTGATGTTTATAGATGAAATCTCTCTCTGTTTTATACTTCATGGAGTAGAAAAGGATATAAGTCCATATACCCACAGATCTTAAGTCATGATTTCTCCCACTTGTTAAAACCCTTTTTTCATTCAAATTCCTGCTGATTTAGGCCTTTCAAACAACAGGCAGTGTCTTCAATGAGAAACTTCCTGAATTCAATCAGACTACAAAGGGTGCAGTATATACTTTCTGTGACTTCTTATTATTTTGATGATCATAGATGAAATCTATATTTTACCCTTCATGTGGTACGAAAGTATGTATGTCCATATCACCCACAGTTCTTAAGTCTTGATTTCACCCACTTGTTATTAACCCTTTTTTCATTCAAATTTTGCTTATTTATGCCATTCAGGCTAACAGGTACTGTCTTCAGTGACAAAACTCCTGAATTCAATCAGACTACAAAGGGTGCAGTATATATCTTTCTGTGACTTCTCTGTGCTTTGATGATCATAGATGAAATCTCTCTATGTTTTATACTTCATGGTGTAGTGATGGATATAAGTCCATATCACCCACAGATCTTAACTCCTGATTTCTCCCACTTGTTTATAACCCTTTTTTTTCATTCATATTCCTTTGGATTTATGCCTTTCAATCCATAAGCAGTGTTTTCAGTCAGAAAACTCGTGAATTCAATCAGACTCCTAATAAATCATTATATATCTTTCTCTGACTTCTCTTTACCTTGATCATCATAGATGAATTCTCTCTCTAATTTACACTTCATGGGTTGAAAAGGATATTAGTCCATATCACCCACAGATCTTAACTCATGATTTCTCCACTTGTTATTCACCATTTTTTCATTCAAATTCCTGCAGATTTAGTCCTTTCAAGCCAACAGACAATGCTTTCAGTGAGAAAAATCCTGAATTCAATCAGACCCCTTAGATTGCATAATATATCTTTCTGTGATTTCTCTGTTTTTGATGATCATAGATAGATGAAATCCCTCTATATTTTACACTTCATGGGGTAGAAAGGGATATAAGTCCAAATCACCCACAGATCTTAAGTCATGATTTCTTCCAATTGTTATTAACAGTTTTTTCATTCAAATTCCTGCTGATTTAGGCCCTTTGGCCAAGAGGCAGTGTTTTCAGCAAGGAACCTCCTGAATTCAATCAGATTCCAAAGAGTGCAATATATATCTTTCTGTGACAACTCTGTAGTTGATGATCATAGATGAAATCTCTTTCTGTTTTACACTTCATGGGCTAGAAAATGATATAAGTCCATATCACCCACAGATCTTAAGTCATGATAACTCCCACATGTAACTAACCATTTTTCATTCAAATTCCTAATGATTTAGGCTTTTAAGGCCACTCTGCATTGTTTTCAGGGAGAAACCTACTGAATTAAGTCAGTCTACAAAGGGTGCAGTATATATCTTCCTGTGGCTTCTCTAAAATTTGATGATCATAGATGAAATCTCTCTTCATGTAGTAGAAAAGGATATAAATCCATATCACCCACAGATCTTAAGTCATGATTTCTCACCCTTGTTATAAAAATTTTTCATTCAAAATCCTGCTGATTTCGGCTCATCAGGAGAACTGGAAGTATTTTCAGGGAGAAACTTCCTGAAATTAATTGGACTCCAAAGGGTGCAGGATATATCTTTCTGTGACTTCTCTTTACTTTGATGATTATAGATGAAATATCTCTATGTGTTACACTACATGTAGAAGAAAAGTATATAAGTCCATGTCACCCACAGATCTTAAGTCATGATTTCTCACACTTGTTATTAACCCTTTTTTCATTCAAATTCCTGCTGATTAAGGCCGCTCAGGCCAACAGGCAGTGTTTTCAGTGAGAAACCTCTTTAATTCAATCACACTCCAAAGGGTGCAGTATATATCTTTCTGTGACTTCTCTGTACTTTGATGATCATACATGAAATATCTCTCTGTTTTACACTTCATGGGGTCAAAAAGGATATTAGTCCACATCACCCACAGATCTTAAGTCATGATTTTTCCCACTTGTTATTAACCCTTTTTTCATTCAATTTCCTGCTAATTAGGCCTTTTACACCCTAATTCTGTATATTCAGGGAGAAAACTCCTGAATTCAATCAGATTCCGAAGATTGCATTATATATCTTTCTGTGACTTCTGTTTACTTTGATGAATATAGATGAAATAGCACTTTGTTTTACACTTCATGGGGTAGAAAAGGATATAAGTCCATATACCCACAGATCTTATTCAAGGTTTCTCCTACTTGATATTATCACTTTTTCATTCAAATTCCTGCTGATTTATGCCTTTCATTCCAACAGGCATGATTATCAGCAAGAAACCTTGTGAATTCAATCACACTCCAAAGGGTACAGTATGTACCTTTATGGAAATTGCTGTATATTGATGTTTACATCTGAAATCTCTCTATGTTTTACACTTCATGGAGTAGAAAATGATATAAGTCCATATCACCCACAGATCTTAAGTCATGATTTCTCACCCTTGCTATTAACAATTTTTTCATTCAAAATTCTGCTGATTGAGGCTCATCAGGCCAAATGGAAGTGTTTTCAGGGAGAAACTTCCTGAATTTAATTAGACTCCAAAGGGTGCAGGATATATCTTTCTGTGATTTCTCTTTACTTTGATGATCTAAGATGAAATCTATGTATTACATACATGTGGTAGAAAAGGATATATTTCCATATCACTCACAGATCTTAAGTCATGATTTCTCCCACTTGTTATTAATCCTTTTTTCATTCATGACTTTCAGGCCATAAGGTAGTGTTTTCAGGCAAAAAACTCATGATTTCAATCAGACTACTAAGATTGCATTATATATCTTTCCATGACTTCTCTTTACTTTGATGATCATTGGTGAAATCACTCTATGTTTTACACTTCATGTGGTGGAAAAGGATTAAGTCCATATCACCCACAGTTCTTAAGGCATGAATTCTCCGACTTCTTATTAACACCTTTTTCATTGAAATTCTTGCTGATTTAGGACTTTGAGAGCAACAGGCAGTGCTTTTGTCTTTATGGAACTTCCCTGTATGTTGATTTTATTGATGAAATCTCTCTCTGTTTTACACTTCATGGGGTAGAAAAGAATATAAGTCCATAGCATCCACATATCTTAAGTCATGATTTCTCACATTGTTATTAACCCTTTTTTCTTTCAAATTCCTGCTGATATAGGCCTTTCAGGCCAACTGGAAGTTTTTTCAGGGAGAAATATCCTAAATTCAATTAGACCCAAAAGCTGCAGTATATATCTTTCATGACTTCTAATACTTTGCTGATCAAAGATGAAATCTCTCTCTAGTTTACACTTCATGGGGTAGAAAACGATATAAGTCCATATCACCCACAGTTCTTAAGTCATGATTTCTCCCATTGTTATTAACTGTTTTTTCATTCAAATTCCTCCTTATTTAGACCATTCAGGCCAACAGGCATTGTTTTCAGGGAAAAACATCCTGAATTCAATCAGATTCCACAGGATGCAGTATATATCATTCTGTGACTTTTCCGTACTTTGATGAATAGATGAACTCTGTTTTACATTTCATGGGGTAGAAAAGGATATAAGTCCATAACACTCACAGATCTTAAGTCATGAATTCTCCCACCTGTTATTAACCCTTTTTTCATTCAAATTCCTTCTGATTTAGGTCTTTATGGCAACTTGAGTGTTTTCAGGGAGAAACCTCCTGAAAACAATTACACTCCAAAGGGTGCATTATATACCTTTAAGTGACTTCTCTTTACTTTGATGATCATAGATGAAATCTCTCTATGTGTTACTCTACATGTGGTCGAGAAAGATATATGTCCATACTTATTAACAATTTTTTTATTCAAATTCTTGCTGATTAAGGCCTTTCAGGCCAACAGGCAGTGTTTTTAGCAAAAACCTCCTGAATTCAGTCAGACTCTAATGGTGCAGTGTATTTCTTTGACTTCTCTGTACTTTGATGATCATAGATGAATACTCAACACATGTCGTTTGCAGCAACCTGGATGGAACTAGAAAGACTCATATTAGCAGAAATAAGCCAAAAAGAAATAGAGAAGTACAGGATGGTCTCACTTATATGAGGGATATAGGGAAAATCAAACAAACAAAAATTGAAAACAATCAATGGGACTGAACCATGGAGGGAGAGAGGAGGAGGGGGAAGAAGGCAGGGGAGGTGAAGATCACAAAAGATCAGGATAGTTAAAAAATGTTAGTGAAGTGGGAAAGCCCCAGGGTAAAAATAAATAAATAAATAAAATAAAACAACAACAAAAAAAACCACACACACACCATATATCGGAAGAGAACAACAGGCCAAACCACCAACAACTAAACATCAACTTAACCAAACAACATTTGCAGAAAAATGGGAGGAGTGACTGAAGGGGGGATACAAAGGGGGGATATGGAGGGAGGAGGAAGGGGGATACAGAGGGGCATATGGAGGGAGGAGGAGGGATCAATTAATGCACAATTGTGACAAATCAATAAAATGAATTAAAAAAAGAAAATGATAAAAGCCCATATCACCCACAGATCTTAAGTTATGATTTCTCCCACTTGTTACTGATCTTTTTTCATTCAACTTCCTGCTGATTTAGGCCTATCTGGCCAACAGGCAGTGTTTAAAGCGAGAAACCTCCTCAATTCAATGAGACTCCAAAGGGTGCCATATATATCTTTTTGTGACTTCGCTGTTTTGATGATAATAGTTGAAAACTCTCTTGCGATACACTTCATGGAGTAGAAAAGGATATAAGTACATATCACCCACAGTTCTTAAGTTATGATTTCTCCGTCTTGTTATTAACCCATTTTTCATTCAAATTCCTGCTGATTTATGCCTTTCAGGCCAACAGGCAGTGTGTTCAGTGAGACACCTCCTGAATATAATCAGACTGCAAAGGGTGGGGTATATATCTTTCTCTGCCTTCATTGTACTTTGATGATCATAGATGAATTCTATGTTTTATACTTCATGGGGTAGAAAAAGATATATGTCCGATCACTCAAAAATCTTAATTCATGATTTCTTCCACTTGTTATTAACCCTTTTTTCGTTAAAATTCCTGCTGATTTTTTGTTTTCAGGCAAACACGCAGTGTTTTCAGTGAGAAACCACCTGATTTCAATCAGACTCCAAAGGGTGCAGTATATCTTTCTGTGACTTCTCTGTATTTTGATGATCATAGCTGAAAACTCTCTAACTTATAAACTTCATGGAGTAGAAAAAGATATAAATTCATTACAACCAGAGATATTAAGTCATGATTTATCCCACTTGTTATTAATCCTTTTTTCATTCAAATTCCTGCTGATATAGGCCTTTCAAGCCTCAGCATGTGCTTTCAGTGAGAAATCTCCTGAATTCAATCAGATTCCAAAGGTTGCAGTATATATATTTCTTTGACTTCTCTTTACTTTGATGATCATAGATGAAATTTCTACATGTTTAACTTCATGGAGTAGAAAAGGATATTAGTCCATATCAGCCACAGATATTAAGTCACGATTTCTCCCACTTGTTAGTAACAATATTTTCATCAAATATCTGCTGATTTTGGCTTTTCAGTCCAAGAGGCAGTGTTTTCAGCAGGAAACCTTCTGAATTCTATCAATGTCCAAAGGTTGCAGTATATATCTTTATGGAACTTCCCTGTACGTAGATGTTAACAGATGCAATCTCTCTACATTTTACACTCTAGGGGTAGAAAAGGATATAAGGCCATAACACCCACAGATCTTCAGTCATGTATTATCCATTTGTTCTTAACGTTTTTTTCATTCAAATTCCTGCTGATTTATGCCTTACATGTCCACTGCAGTTTTTCAAGAAGAAACCTCCTGAATTCAATCAGACTCCAAAGGTTGCAGTATGTATCATTTTGTGACTTCTCTGTACTTTGATTATCATAGATGAAATCTCTCTTTGTTTTACACTTCAAGGAGAAGAAGAGGATATAAGTCCATATCACCCACAGATCTTAAGTCGTGACTTCTCCCACTTGTTATTTGCCTTCAAATTCCTGCTGTATTATATTTCACATGAACAGGCAGTGTATTCAGCGAGAAACATCATGAATTCGATCATACTCTAAAGGGTGAAATATTTATTTTTCTGTAACTTCTAAATACATTGAGATCATAGATGAAAAAACGCTATGTTTTACCTTTCATGGAGTAGACCCGTTTTCATTCAAATTCCTGCTCATTTAAGCCTTTCAGTCCAACAGGCATTGCTTTCAGCAAGAATCTCCTGAATTTAATCAGACTCCAAATGGTGCAGTATATATCTTTCCGTGACTGCTCTGTACTTTGATGATTATAGATGAAATCTCTCTATGTTTTACATTTCAGGGAGTAGAAAAGAATATAAGTCCATACCACCCATAGATCTTAAGTCATGAATTCTCCCTCTGGATATTAACACTTTTTTCATTAAAATTCCTGCTGCTTTAGGCCTTTCAGGCCAACAGGCAGTGTTTTCAGTGAGAAAACTTCTGAATTCAATCTGACTCCAAGGGTGCAGTATATATCTTTCTGTGACTTCTCTGTACTTTGATGATCATAGGTGAAATCTCTATGTTTTAACCTTCATGGAGTAGAAAAGGATATAAGTCCATCTCTCCTCCAGTTAAGTCATGATTTCTAGCACTTGATATTAAACCTTATTTCATTCAAATTCCTGCATGCGCCGGTCTTTAAGGTGAACTTCCAGCATTTTCAGCCAGAATACTCCTGAATCCAATATCGTCAAAGGAGATGTTTATATGTCTAGCACTTATTACAAACCCTTGTTTTCATTGAAAATCCTGAGGATTTCAGCCTTTAGGCGAACTGACAGCATATTCAGCAAGACTCTGTTGAAACAAAGCAGGCACCTAAAAAGAACCCTATACCTTACTGCTACTAGTCTCACATTTGATGTTGAGAGAAGAATTCTCTTCATGTTATACACTATAGGGTGGAGAGTAGAAAATGAGTACATCTCACCTCCAGGACTTAAGTTTCATGATTTCCAGCACTTCTTACTAAACCGAGTTACGCTAAACTGCTCCGATTTCGGCCTTCTGGCAACTGGCAGCGTTTTCATCGAGAACTCTCCTGAATTTAAACAGACTGCAAAGCATAAGTTTATATCTAACTGTAACGTCTCAGTACTTTGATATGTAGAGATGAAATCCCTCTCTTGTTTCTTTCAAGGAGTAGAAGAGAATACCACTCCATCTTACCTCTACCTATTAAGTGTCATGATTTCTAGCACTTATTACAAACCCATGTTTTCATTCAAAATCCTGAGGATTTCGGCGTTTAAGGCGTACAGGCAGCGTTTTCAGCGAGAACGCTCCTGAAATCAAACAGACTACAAAACAGACGTTTATATCTTACTGTAACGTCTCTGTACTTGGATGTATAGAGATGAACTCCCTGTCTTTCGTACCTTTCAAGGAGGAGAAGAGAATACCAGTCCATCTCAACTCTCCCTTTTAAGTGTCATGATCTAACACTTATTTTTAAGTGTCATGATCTAGCACTTCTTATTAAACCGAGTTTACACTAAACTTCTCCGGATTTCGCCTTTCTGAAGTACTGGCAGCGTTTTCAGCGAGAACGCTCCTGAATTCAGACTGCAAAGCACAAGTTTATATCTAACTGTAAAATCTCTGTACTTGGAGGTATAGAGATGAACTCCCTGTATTTCGTACCATTCAATGAGTAGAAGAAAATACCAGTCCATCTCATCTCTCCCTTTTAAGTGTCATGATTTCTAACACATATTACAAACCCTTGTTTTCATTTAAACTCCTGCCTATTTCGGCCTTTCTGGCGAACTGGCAGCGTTTTCAGCAAGAACGCTCCTGAATTCAAACAGGCTCCAAAACAGAAGTCTATATCTTACTGTAACGTCTCTGTACTTTGATGTATAGAGATGAAATCCCACTCTGTTGTTTCCTTCAAGTAGTAGAATTACAAACGCTTGTTTTCATTTCAACTCCTGCTTTTTCGACCTTTCTGGCGAACTGGCAGCGTTTTCATCGAGAACGCTCCTGAATTCAAACAGACTCCAAAGCAGACGTATATATCTTACTGTAACTTCTCTGTACTTTGATGTATAAAGATGAAATCCCTCTCTGTTGTACCCTTCAAGGATGAGAAGTGAATACCAGTCTATCTCAACTCTACCATTTAAGTGTCATGATTTCTAGCACTTCTTACTAAACCGAGTTTACACTAAACTGCTCCCGATTTCGGCCTTTCTGGCGTACTGGCACCGTTTTCAGCGAGAACGCTCCTGAATTCAAACAGACTCCAAAGCAGAAGTGTATATCTCACTGTAACTTCTCGGTACTTGGATGTATAGAGATGAAATCCTTTTCTTTTGTACCCTTCAAGGAGTAGAAGAGAATACCAGTCCCTCTCATCTCTACCTTTTAAGTGTCATAATTTCTAGCATTTATTACAAACCCATGTTTTCATTCAAAATCCTGAGGATTTCGGCCTTTCAGGCGTACTGGCAGCGTTTTCAGCGAGAACGCTCCTGAATTCAAACAGACTCCAAAGCAGAAGTGTATATCTCACTGTAACTTCTCGGTACTTGGATGTACAGAGACGAAATCCTTGTCTTTCGTACCCTTCAAGGAGTAGAAGAGAATACCAGTCCATCACATCTCTCCCTTTTAAGTGTCATGATTTCTAACACTTATTACAAACCCTTGTTTTCATTTAAACTCCTGCCTATTTCGGCCTTTCTGGTGAACTGGCAGCGTTTTCAGGAAGAACGCTCCTGAATTCAAACAGGCTCCAAAACAGAAGTTTATATCTTACTGTAACTTCTCTGTACTTTGATTTATAAAGATGAAATCCCTCTCTGTTGTACACTTCAAGGATGAGAAGTGAATACCAGACTATCTCACCTCTACCATTTAAGTGTCATGATTTCTAGCACTTCTTACTAAACCGAGTTTACACTAAACTGCTCCCGATTTCGGCCTTTCTGGCGTACTGGCACCGTTTTCAGCGAGAACGCTCCTGAATTCAAACAGACTCCAAAGCAGAAGTGTATATCTCACTGTAACTTCTCGGTACTTGGATGTACAGAGATGAAATCCTTCTCTTTTGTACCGTTCAAGGAGTAGAAGAGAATACCAGCCCCTCTCATCTCTACCTTTTAAGTGTCATAATTTCTAGCACTTATTACAAACCCATGTTTTCATTCAAAATCCTGAGGATTTCAGCTTTCTGGCGTACTGGCAGCGTTTCCAGCGAGAACGCTCCCGAATTCAAACAGGCTCCAAAACAGAAGTCTATATCTTACTGTAATGTCTCTGTACTTTGATGTATAGAGATGAAATCCCACTCTGCTGTTTCCTTCACGGAGTAGAATTACAAGACTTGCTTAAATTTCAACTCCTGCTTTTTCGAACTTTCTGGCGAACTGGCAGCGTTTTCAGCGAGAACGCTCCTGAATTCAAACAGACTCCAATGCACAAGTGTATATCTAACTGTAA
>PVHY01027668.1:0-15998 GCA_004024945.1 Uropsilus gracilis
CCTTCCTTCCTTCCTTCCTTCCTTCCTTCCTTCCTTCCTTCCTTCCTTCCTTCCTTTCTTCCTTCTTTCCTTCCATTATTGAGGTATAATTCACATACAATACAATCCACTCATTTAAAGTATACAAATCCAGTTCACAGAGTATTGTAACCATCACATAATCAACTTTTGGACATTTTCATAACCCCCAAAGAACCACACACACTGTTTCTATCAAAAATCTCTAACCCTAGACACCCAACTAATCTGTTTGCTGTCTCTATAGAAGGTCTATACTGGATGTTACATATGAATGGAATAATATATTACATGACCCTTTGTAACTTCTTTCACTTAGTAAAAAAATCCCTTTGATTTATTGTTATGTAAAAAGGTACACAGCAAATGTATCCTACAATGTCCTCTTTAAAATGAAAACAGAGCAAACACTTACTGAACTCTACAATATGTTTGTGTAAATATAAATATATATGTATCCAGGGATTACAAAGATGTGAAATTTATACATAAATACATTATTTAATATTAAAATAAATAAATATGTGGATAGCTATATAGCTATATGTGTGTGTGTGTGTGTGTGTGTGAACAAATACACCAAACATTTAACACGGAAGGTTAAATGAGAGGGAAATTAGATGAGGGGATAAATGCAAGAAGATTTTAACTGTGTACACTGTATATCTCTGAATTATAGTCTTACCATTTTCCTTATTCTCTACTGAATGTATCTAGGGCTTTCTCTCTGAGAACTTAAGACTTTAATCAGTTCGAGAAAAGTATAAACTACTGTCTTGTCAGTAACTCTTCTCCATTATTCCCACTATTCCCTCCTGGAACTCCTGTGGATCCATATCTACAATGATATCTAGATTAGATCTGTGTTTATAAGAGAAAGTTTTAGTTATACATTTAAACATCTTTATTGACTCACTTATATGAAGGATATAGGAAAAAACAAACAAACAAATAAGAAAAAATTGGAACTACCAACAGAACCGAACCATAGAGTGAGGGGGAGGTGGAGGGCCCAAAATATTAAGGTGGTTAACTGGTGTTAAGGAAATGGGAGAACCCCAGGGTACACAATAATGTAAAAAATATATATATAATAAACATCTTTATTGAGATATAATTCATATAACACATAGTCATTCACCCATTATCAATATATTTTGGAATGTCTCAAACTATGCTCCATGGTTCATGTTTTTTCATAACAAAGAGATTTTATTTTTACCAGTACAACAGATAATACCATGTAGCAAGTTCTTGAATTCTATGTTCTAGTAGTTTTGATTTAAAAAAAAAAGTGAAAGTAGCTGAAACAATAATACTAGTATTCATTGTTGTAACATTTAGCCAAAAATGTTATGGGGTGGTGATGGGGAGGTTTGTTTAAGGGCAAAATCTCTCTTCCCTCACCAGGGTTGGCAGCTGAGGTAGAAAGGACTGCTTTAAAACTGACTACTGTTTCTCACAAGTTATAAATAACTACTTCTTTTTCATAGATAAAAGCTTTTAGGATAACTTTAGGCATATATTTAATCCCCTTCTTCCTTTAGGAAAAAAGACTTTCTTTTTTAAAAATGTCTATTTTACTACATTTAAGAATAAACATCACTATTGACATATGTTGCTTAAGCTAAAAGACATAGAAAAAAAGACAATGTATAACCATTAAATCTCTAAGAAATATGAGGTAAAAAGATGAAATCTTTGCATAATCTCTAAGTTTGTACATATAAGTTATATTCGACATTCTTCAAAGTAAAGGGGCCTACTCTATAATATACTAAACTAATATAATGCCTTTACATGAGAATGTAACTCAAGTTTTGCTAAAGCTTCATATTCCACAAGGCCATCTAAAATGCTAGTTCTATGAACAGGTGATACTTTCTTCTTACTCTATTCATTTATGTGACCGTTTTCAGGAATTTCTGGCCAGATATCATAGACCAAGGGAAAGAGGTTATCCAGAACATCATTCCTGTTGTGCTGGAGGTAGGTCTGGAGAGTGATCATCTTCTGAGTGTCCTTCTTGACTTCAGTGCTGCAACTGCCTTAGGGTTCTAGAGTTCCAGCTTCCTTGGCCTTCAGCTCCTCCCTCTGCATCTGGTACTGTTCAATTTCAGCTTGATCATCTTGGGCTTGCTTTAGCAAGGGTCTCCTGCTTGCAGAAACTTTGTAGCTTTCCCTACCACTGTCTGGTCTTGTTAGAGGTGATTAGGCCAAAGAGTTTCCATGTTTCTTAGCTGTTTTTAGATTTTAAAATACTCTTTGTCTCAGCGGGTACTCTGGATGAATTCAACAGAATTTTTACAGTGTTCATTGCAGAGTGTAACTTGTTAATTGAGATGTTTTGATTTACTGTGGTTTTCCTTTCCAGGAGTATCACATCAGGAGCATTACATCCGTTCTCTTTCATAAGTACACTCCTTCATTATTTTGAGAATATTATAACATTTATATTTATGCTATCATTTATTGCTTCAGGAGTGCATCTTCCATTTGCACTTGTTCCTTAGTTTTCAGGCTCATTTTGTGGGATATTTCTTGTTGCTGTTTTCCATGGTTTTGTCTCACCCCTCCAACTTTGGTTATTTTATAGTATCTGTTCCATGACTGAGTAGGATATCAAAAGATTAACCCCCAAATCTAGTTTATCCAACTTCTGATCCTAACCAGATACAGCAGCCAGTCCAGAACTGGTTCCTGCTTCTCTTTGACTATCAGTGGGAATTACAACTTGAGTTTCCTGAAACAAAATTCTTTTTCTTACACTGTCCTGAATATTCTGAATCTAATTATTTTGGGATCACAGTGATAATTCTCCAGATGAGTAAGAGGATTAGTATATCTTTTGCAGGTCTACATCTGGTTATTTACTCCTTGTTTCCATCTCCTTTCCTCAATTTATAAGACAAAATCTGTCTTTCAACCCCACTAGAAAGTAAATGCTGACAAGATAGGACTTAAGTCTCATTTATCTTGATCTGGTAGACACTCATCAACCCTTTGCACAAAGGATACAGTCATTTGTCATCTTTTTATGGAGATGGGCCTTACTATTTGTCAGGAAAGGGAGTAAAGGGTTTAAGATCCAATCTCTGCTCTCAAAAGAGCGTTACATGTGTGTATCTGGACCCTAACGCACACTTCTCATTCTGTAATCCCACCCTCACTGCATTGTATGCATTGTATTGCTTGTCCCTTAACAAATGTGGGGACACAGGATGGCAACCCTCTTATCTGACGGAAGCCTGCACATTGCAGATGCTAATGCATATTTCTTGAATGGTGAAATAAAAGAAAATCTTTAGAACTGAAATTTTAAGTTATTCCTTCAACACAGAAACTGATACCTACCGCTACACAAATCCAAGCTGATCTGCAATCTCAACCTGACAATGCCTACTTCCAGGAACTCCCCCAGACTCCCAATGTTAAAGTGTTTTTCAGACTACACTGTAGTCATGGTTACACAGCAGTATAAACATACTAAAATTCATTGAGTTACACACTTTCAATGGTTTAATGACATGGTTTGTAAATTATAGCTTGATAAAGTGGTAGAAGTTAAAAGGAAGAGAACATTATGATTAGCTCTTAGAATCAATTTCTAGTGTCTGCCACAGAAACAATTAGACTTTTTTTCCCACAAATGGAACAACATTTTAGATACTTATACAGAATTTCTATTTCAATATATACTAGGAGAGATCTTGTTGCTAATGCGCATATTTCATCAATTTAAAACAATTATATATATATTTAACTTTTATTTTGTAATTTTCATACAATATTGGTCACGTTTGTATGGTTGCTATTCTCCTTAGGTTTGGCCCTCCCTTCCATATTGTAGCCCTTATCCCCCACCCTACATCCCCTTTCCCTCTTTCCCCCTCTGGTCACTCCAGCTCCTCTCACTACAAGTCTTGGTCCATGTTTGGCCCACTGTCAAACTGCCTGTGCCTGGGCAGAGATGCCCAGCCCCTACTCCCTGCCCACATGGAGACAGAGGCCAGCTTCCCCAGCCTGAGATCCCTGGATCCAAGATCCTGAGATCCCAGTGGCATAGGACTCACCTTCTTTCTTCCCCCCTACCCCCCCAGCCAGAGGGGGTGTGCTGTAGTTTTTCTCCAAGGTCCTGTACCATTCGAAAGGACCTCAAATCCCACCTCCAGTCCGACTAGGTTCACTGGGCCATGCTTGGAAGGCAGAGCCTACTAATCCCCAATTGGGATCCCTGAGTGTTCCCCACCCCACTTTCAGACACTGAAAGGGTAGAGGCCAGGATCTCGCCAGCCCTGAGACCCCTAGACCTGGAAAACCTGAGACTCTGGTAGTATGGGACTTACCCTATCCCCTGCTGGGGGGCTCCACAAAGGACCAAGCCTTTCAAGGGGGCCTTGGTCCTTACTCACAGCCCAGCTTGGATCAGGGTGGGGCCTAGAAGGCAGGGCCTGCAAATCCCCTCTCCCAGTTCAGGACCCTAGTGGATCTGTCCAGCCCTCAACCCTCTCCTCTTCACATAAGGGAGGAGGCCAGGTCCCCCAGTCTGAGACCCTTAAACCCCAGTAGTGTGGGACTTGCCTTAACTGCACCCCCACCAGTAGTCTAAACAGCAGCGGAGGTATACTGGGTTCCCTCTCCTGGGCCTGGGTGGTACAGAGGGAACTTACAACTCTCTCCTCCAACCCAAGTGGAACTAGGGCCTGAAAGGCAGCAGAGCTTATTAATCACCCCTCCCCAGCCCAAAAGCCAGCAGAGGTGCCCAGCGGCTACCCCCTGCCCTGGTGGAGGCAGAGGCCAACTTTCCCAGCCTGAGATCCCTGGACCAGAGACCCTGAGATGCTGAGATCCTGGTGGTATAGGTCTCACCCTTCCCCCCACCACCCCTGTCAGCAGCCTGGGCCATGGCGGGGATGTACTGTAATTATATATAATATATATATATACATTATTATATATATATATATACACTTTTTTTTTAAGGCTAGGTCTCGCTGTTTTTGCCCATAGAACCGCAGGCTCACGTTGCCGGGGTACCACAGACTCAAGCAATCCCCAGCCTCAGTTTCCTAGGTACCTGGGATTACAGGCACATGCCACTATATCCAGCTATATTTTTTTGGAACTAGGTCTCACTATGTGCACCCCCACCCCCGGACTCGAACCACGGTCCCTGGCCCCAGCTGTGGCTTCCTAGGCTGCCACTTAAAGGCATATGCCACCATGCCCAGCCAATTTTTTATATTTTTGACTAGATGGTTAACTGTCTTGGTGATGTCATCATTCCTAAATTATGTACAAAATGTAAGTACTAGAATTCTAGGCAAGCCAATATACAGACATAATATAAAACTATAAAATTTTTAGAGAAAAAAATAACAATGCCTTATCATGACCTTGGAGTGGGTAAATATTTCTTAAAACACAATTCACTAACATACAGAAAATGATTGGTAAACATTGAACTTCATAAAGCCTTTAAAGATCCTCTTGCTAAAGGATACTTTAAAGAAGAAGAACAATAAGCTACAGAAGGAAAGAAAATTTTCACAATAAATAAATCAGAAAAGAACAGGTAAATAGAATTTCTAAAGGACTCTTCCAAATCAATAATGAAAAACACAACACTATTATTAAATGGGAAAACATTTGAACCCAGGCTTTACAAAACATTTGACTGACTGCTAAACCTATCACAAAAGGTGCTCAAGAAGTTAAAATCATAATGAAATATCACCACACGGTCATCAATATGACTACAATTTAAAAGACCAGGCCGGGCATGGTGGCGCATGCCTGTAAGAGGCAGCCTTGGAAGCCATAGCCAGGGCCAGGGATCTCGGTTCGTGTCCCACCAGGGGCACACAGTGAGACATAGTTCCAAAAAAATATAGCTGGGCGTGGTGGTGCGCACCTATAATCCCAGGTACCTGGGAAACTAAGGCTGGGGATTGTTTGAATCTGTGATACCCCGGGCAACATGAACCTGCGGTTCCACAGGCAAAAATATTGAGACCTAGTCTCAAAATAAATAAATAAATAAATAATAAAATAAAAGACTAGTAAATCTAAGTATTGATGATGGTTTGGATAATGGGAGAGTATAAAATAGAACAAACTTTTTGGAAAACTATGATAATTTTTTACAAAATGGCCGGGCAGGTGGCTCGTGCCTGTAAGCTTCAGCCTATGAAGCAGCTGGGGATAGGAATCGCGGTTCGTTCGAGTCCTGCCTGGGGCCCAGAGCGAGCCCTAGTTCCAAAAAAGAATAGCTGGGCGTGGTGGTGCGTGCCTATAATCCCGGGTACCTGGGAAGCTGAGGCTGGGAATTGCTTGAATCTGTGGTATCCCGGGCAACGAGAGCCTGCGGTTCCACAGGCAAAAATAGCGAGACCTAGTCTCAAAAATAAACAAATAAATAAAATAAAATAGTTTTTTACAAAATGAAGTATGCACTGTGATAGAGTAATTCCTATGGTAGAGCAATTCTACTCCTAGACATACACCCAAAGAAATGTACATGTCCAAAAAAAAAAATCACACAGGAATGCTCATCACAGCTTAATTTATAGTAGCCAAACTGGAAACAACCAGTTGTCCATCAACAGAAGAACAGATTTTTAAATTGTAGTATATTCATACAAGAGAATACTACAGAGCAGTATAAAAGAATGAACATTTGATAAACATAAATACAATACAAACTGTGTAATTCTATTATAAGAATCTCAGAGCAGATGAAACCAATCCATAAAATCAAAATGGTTATCAATAATACATGTATTGCACCATGCATAAGGTATGTGGGTAGGGTGCATGATGTGTGGTAACAGGAAGAGAAGAGGGAATTTTCTAAGGTGAAGCATTTCGCATTATCTTGACCTAGACTGTGGCTGCTTTAGTAAATATGTTTGTCAAAATTCTTGAAGCTTTACAGTTAAACTTGCTCATTTTTAATACATAAGTTATAGAATAAGGAGTTGGAAAAAGGTAATAGTGGACCTTAGTGATTTCAGAAGGTGGACATAAAACAGTAATGAGTGCTGACAGTTGATAGTGTTTATGATTTATTAAATATAATTTTATACTTCATAGTGAAAAGACAACACAGTTAAATGGTGAAATATCTAAAAGTTTTCACAAAAGATACTGAATGATTACTAAAACTTAAAAAATTTGCAACAAATTAAATCATGAATGTCATAATTTTTATTTCCTTTTCTTGCGTCTATCACTAATACTCATTTCACTCCATTAATTCCATTCCCAGAACTGAGACAAGGAGAGAGCAGGAAAAAAATGGTACATGATTATACTATGATAAAAATAGAAATAGACTTAATTACTTAACAAAGAAGCCTGTAATAGAATTAACAAAGTTGTGAGTGGTGACAAATACAGGAAAAAGTATTTCTCAGGAGAAAAGCAAAGATATTTTAGAGGAAGTCTTTGGAGAAAAGGTGAGCTGAGAGCATTAATTAGCTGTATATGACCTCAGGGAAGTTACTTAATCTCTCTGGGGATGATTCCATTTCATACATTTTCTTGTATGTTAAATGATAAGATTGAACTAAGCATCATGTTATTAAAATATAATATATAATTAATATTCCTGAGTCAACCAAAAAAAGGAAAATTTCTGTCTTCTGCATTTTGTTTAGCAAGGTAGAGAATTATATAAAAATGATTTGTAATAATAAATTATTATTGACAGAATAAATACCTATTCTATGTCAAGTAGTATATACCTTGGCAATACATCTTGGCAAGTTACCTTATTATTTATTTAACTTATTAACTTAAGTTATTTATTTAACTTATACTTTAATTAATTAATTGTATAATTTGTACAATTGGATGAAGAATATTTTAAAATAACATTTATATATTTACCATTATACCAATAATGTCACATTATTATAGAAAATACAAAAACAGAAAATCATAAAAAAATAATAACTTTGACAGAGACTATATCACCATTTTGAATCTTGTCTTCTAAATCTTCTGTGCACATGCTGATTGTAATTTTGGTTTTTTATTTTACAAAATTGAGACAAAATTCATCATATTCTCATATTTCTTATTCTTTGAAAGCATGATTTTAAGATGACCATATAACATTCATTGTGTAATTATCAAGACCATAAAATTTTTTATTGTTGGCCATAAGAAAAGTTTTGACGCCATTGATGTAAATTATAGTTACATGAAAAATTCTCTGGGGCCATGTCTCAGTTGGGTCCCTGAGGAAAACAGATGGTACACTTTGCGAGAAATTTGAGAAGTATTTAACACAAGATCTATATACAAAGGAGTAGGCAGGGATTAGAGAAACCACAAGGAATAATACAGTATGTGGTTACATTACTGATGCCTCCTCTTGGCCTGCAGGGGCAAAAAGAGAGAGGAGGGGTCAGTTCCTGGAATCTGGAAACAAAGAAAAACCTGATAGAAGTTGTACTGGACACTTGGATAAAGGAGTAGCCTCAGGGGTAATCTGCAGCCACCCCTTATCAGTAGGAGAGGGATAAAATCTAATACACCCTACCTGGCTCTGAACTCCTGCCTGTGCATGCCCTCACATTGTTCTCTCACTCAGAGGGCAGCGGGCTAGGAAGATTTTGGTCAATTATCTCAGAGAAGAGTGAGATATGCATCTGGAGGAGCAAATGGAATTCTGAACACATGCACTTTGATGGTGGGAATGTAAAGCGGTACAGCCTCCACGGAAAACAGTATGGGGTTTCCTCAGAAAATTAAAAGTAGAGCATGATCCAACAATCCCACTCCTGGGTATATAGCTGAAGGAAATTAAATCAGTATTACAAAGAAATATATGCACACCCACATTCCTTCCAGCAGATGCACAATAGTCAAGCTATGGAAATAGTCTAAATGCCTGTTGACAGATGAATGGATAAAGGAATATGAAATGTATATATATATATATATCATGTGTAATGAAGATATATGAATATTCACATACTGTATATGAACATATAATATATATTATGAGTGTATAGTATTCATAAAAGTAAAATAATGAGTATATAATGAAATATTATTTAGCCATGAAAAGGAAATTCTTTTTTTTTTAGCCATGCATAAATTTGGGTTTTTTTTCATATGTAAATTTCACATCTTTGCAATCCCCAGGATATGCCCCCTCCCTTCCTTCCCTCCCCCCTTTCCTTTCTGTCCATTGTTGTGTGCTTCAGTTTGGTGCTCAGCCTGTTTTGTCTTTTCCTCATGATTTTTATTTACTTTTTTTTCTTCAATATGTCCCATATATTAGTGAGACCATTTGACTTCTGTCTTTCTCTTTTTGACTTGTTTCTGCTAGTATGATTCCTTCTAAGTACATCCATGTTGTCAAGAAGTCTAATTTGTCATTCTTAATTGATGAGTAGTATTCCATTGTGTATAAATACCACATTTTTTTCAACCAGTCATCTGTTTTGGGACACTTGGGTTGCTTCCATGTCCTTGCAATTATAAATAGTGCTGCGGTAAACATCCGGGCACAGGTGTCCCTTTGTACCCACATTGAGGTCTTTTTTGGGTAGATTCCCAAGAGAGCAATTGCTGGGTCAAATGGTAGATCCATTTTCATTAATTTGAGGGTCCTCCACACAGCTTTCCATAGAGGTTGGACCAGTTTACACTCCCACCAGCAGTGTAGGAGTGTTCCTTTCTCTCCACATCCTCGCCAGCACTTGTTGTTGCCTGTTCTTTGAATGTGGGCCATTCTTACTGGTGTAAGGTGGTATCTCATTGTGGTTTTGATTTGCATTTCCCTTATTGCTAGTGATAATGAGCAATTTTTCATGTGTCTGTTGGCCATTTGTATTTCCTCTTTGGAGAAGTGTCTTTTTAGTTCTTCTCCCCATTTTTTGATTTGGCTTTTTATTTTACTTTTGTTTAGTTGTGTGAGTTCTTTGTGGATCCTCGTTATTAAACCCTTATCACTATTGTGGAGGGCACATGAAAAGGAAATTCGGAAATTCTATTGCACAACATGAATTTATCTGAAGGGCATCATGTTAAGTGAAATAAACTAGACAAAAAAAGACAAATACCTTATGATATCATTTATATGTATAATTTAGAAATTAAAAAAAAACACCTGATTTTGTAGAAATGAACAAAATGACAATTGTAGGTAGGAAGACAGGGGATAAAGGTATAAAGTTTCACTTACAAATGAACTTCCAAGGGTTCAATTTACAGGATGATGACTATAATTAACCATATCTAAAATTTTGCATTGATTAAACAATTATTAGGGGAAGTGGTAGAGATAAGAAAAAGTAGGCAGGAATGGAGAGGGGTGACATGAAGTAGACCTTGAGGGAAAAGATTTATACAAATAGGCTCAGGTTGCTGCAGATTAGAGAAACTATTCAATTTTGGAGAAAACAAAATTACAATTAAATGTTTGTTGCAGAAATACAAATAAGCAAGACAAAATTGTAGCTTTTCTATTCATTATTTTGCTTCCTCCTAGTTAACAGCACAGTCTAGTTTACATTCTTTAATTTTTTTTAAGCTGTGAGTTTCCTGACGGAAACACACACTTTTGTTTGTGTTCAGAAAGACTGGGTCTATCATTCCATATTTGGAAAAAAGCATTAATCCTGGACATCAACCCAACCTGAGGATTCTCTACCTTCTACAGACCCATCTCTAGATACATGCCCCTCTGTTGAATGCCCATTCTCATCTTTATATTATGGTGAAGTGCTGTGACCCCACTAAGTGTGTAAGCTCCTGGGATGCAGAGCTGATGAACCCTGAAATATGTGTGGATGAGGTAAGTACAAGTACCCTGGAGGAGAGAACGAAATGGCAAGCCAAGAGACAGCCTGGGCACCATTTCCTTAGAAGGCGCAGATATGAACCCTGACTGCACTCCTACTGCATTACCTAGTCTGTGTTTGGAGGTTGGGAGGTTTAAGGGGAGTTTTAAGCAACATCTCTCACATCAACATCCCACATGCTGTATTTGTGAATTTTGGGAGCCAGATTGCCTAGTATTCATGCCAGGTGGGAGCCAGCGGTCATTAGCACACAATTCTGGAAGAAATGAATGGGTAGATGTTGTATCTTGGGGACTGGGGACTTCTTGAGGCTCCTCTCTGGCAGAAATCAAATTCCCTCAATTTTTCATTAAACCCACCCCAACTTGCAAGTGACTCACACAGAAGCCTCACTCGCTTCCCGGTGCTGACCACTCATAGATGTCACCTACAATGCCAGGGAAACACTGACTGACAGCTAGACCACAAAACAGTGCACTGGCAGCCAGGAGGAACCGAGAGTTAGAGGAGCTTGGATCCAGGTGAGATGCAAGACAGGAAAGAATCCAAATGGGAATAGACTCTGGCTTGGTCAACTTTAGTGCTGGTGACTCTGGAAGTACTCAAAGAAAGACAGTTGGGCACTGACCTGACTTTATATATGATGAGCCCTTCACGGATGTCATTACAAACTTATTGATTTTGCTGCCCCCCCATACCCCGTCCAATTAAGCTTAGTGGTCAAGAGTTGCTGCTATACAGGTTCCAATCTGTTCTAACCCTGGATTCCCTTGGGCAAATTACCTATTCAGGTTTACCTGTTCTACCTCTGTAAAATGGAGCTGAGAATAGTCAATGGACCTCATAAAATTTTTGTAATTATTATTATTATTTTTTTTTTTTTTTTGAGACTAGGTCTCACTTTTTGCCCATGGAACCGCAGGCTCATGTTACCCGGGGTACCACAGACTCAAGCAATCCCCCGTCTCAGCTTCCCAGGTAGCTGGGATTACAGGTGCGGGCCACCACACACAGCTAATTTTTGGGACTAGGTCTCGCTGTGTTGCCCCAAGCGGGACTCGGACTGTGCTCCCTAGCCCTAGCTGCTTCATAGGCTGAAGCTTACAGGCATGAGCCACCGTGCCTGGCTACTTTTGTAAATACTAAATAAGACGATGTGTAAAGCACCTTACACAGTACCTAGGACATCAAAAATAAGTGGTGGGTGCTAATATCATTATCATTATTAATAACATAAGAATGATAATATGGTCTCTCTGTGTGTGTGTGTGCCAGGATCATTTGTGTACACTAGTAGTGAACTCTTGTTATGCTGGTAATCCTTGAAAGTGACAGGAAATCCAAAACTGGAGAGTATTATGGTTTTTATGGGGCGAAAAAAATGGATCTTGCAAAACATAGTCTGATAATTTTGACTATTAAGCAACAATAAATACAAACCCAGGGTGAAGTATTTCAAAGATAGTTTATGAACATTTAGAAAAGAAACTGGTGCCCACTATAGCTCAGTCTGTACTCTCTATGCAACAATTACCCAAGAGTAACACTTTCCAAGAGATAATAAACCGATAACTCAAGGGGGAAAACTGTGTTAATTTTTTTAATTAATCGCTTGAAAAATAGTATAGACTGACATGCTGCTTCCATTACGAATTTATTGATTTTGTTTCATCAACGAGCCTCTGTCCAAATCTGACAAAAGTTATTTTTATTTACCTTTATTATTTTTGTAATATTTATGTGATGAAAAAGTTTAAAAGTAAAAATAAAGTTCAAGTACCCCAGCATCTCCCAATTCTACTCCCACTTTCAGTTATCCTCTTATTTTTATGTATTTTTAAGAGCTATTTTATCACCATACATGTATAACTAGTAGCAGTCATGACTACATTCAACTCCACAAAGAAAGGAGTTTATTAGTTTCATCCAAAAGGAAGTTTAGGGAGGGGGGGGGGACCAATAAGGCAAAGCACCTGAAGATCCTTTGTCTTTTGGCATCACCATCCACAGCATTTGGTTTTTCTTATTATTACAAGAGATTTTTCTAAAAATGTGTTCACATGCCAGGCAGGAAAGGACATAAATCATCTTCTTGCAAAGTTTTAGATTTTTATTTAAAAAAGGAAGCCTGTCTCTTCATTGGTCAGTTCTGTATCACATGACCTCTCTATTCAACAAGAGTTGAGAAAAATAATTTACCATTTAAGTATCTAAAGTACAGAATGGCATAATAAAAGGGAGTTATTAATATCTTCTGGGTGACCAAAATGTCAGCAGCTGCCACAAAAATATAGAGGTTATATTGTCTTTTTCACTTTATATATAGTGTATGTGAGATCATTGTATCTCTATATATACATATATAGCAACTTGCTATTTTTCCTTATTAATATGAACTACAACATTCCATAGTGGCATGTCTGAAACTTCCTTGATTCCTTTAGCTGATGCATAATTTCATTATCCTAAGGCACATATTTTGATTCATATTTTATGACTGATAAACTTGATATGCAATCTTACAGTTGCTGTCAGTTAAGTAGCAGCAGTGATATATTTGTCATTACCTGCTGGCTATGCTTCAAAACTTGCACCAAAGGTGTTAGTAGCCTGAATGGTGGTGATTCTCACTCTAAATGTCATTCAGTAGGTTCAGACTCTGAGAACATTTATATACATCCTAATTCCTTTCATAAAGAGCTTCTTTTTAATGTATGCATGCATAAGAACATATGAAATAACAATCGATGACTTAAATCTTAATTAACTATGAATTAGCATAAAGTAAAAATTACAAATGATAACAAAACCTGGACTCATAGTTTTAATTAGGAGCATTTTTCTTTCTTAATGATACATAAACTATCAATAGCTATGACAGATAATATTCTGAAGCCTTTGAAGTATGGTATTCTACACTATGGCCATTCTATAGAATATTTAATCACTACCCTATGAGTAGATAAGACAATTTTCCCCCAGGAAAGCTGCACTCATGCCTCTTCTTTCATATGTACAAGAGGCATTTCTACAGATATCTAGAATTACTCTTTTAAAAATTCTCTCAGTCATTACTCTCTCCAAAACCCATATCCCCATGCAGTCTTGAGAAAAAATGAGGACATCCTGTAAGATACCTGATGGACACTTCTTACAAGTCCTGATCTTCTTATGAAGATCTGGCTGAATTAATGACAGTATATTTATCTCCCACTTCAAATGTTCATGGTATTGCCACTTTGCTTTTATGAAAAACCTATGATAGCACCTTTTTCTTACTAACCTAAAGAAATTTGAAGATTTTTGCTTTTAAGACAAAAGAAAAAACTCAAAAATCACCTATTTAGTGTTTTGCAGCAACCTATTCTAGAGACAGTAAGAATGGTCCTGCCTAGTTCCTTTTGAGGGGTGTGTGTGAGTGCTTCAACATAGTCTGTGTGTTTAGCATATCATTCCTTTTAAAATATATGCTAGTGTTATTTTAGGTCTTGTTATTTGGTATGATTTGGTTACTTGGTGGTTTTGGGGGGGTTCTCGGAAACTTTTTAAAAATTGCATGTAAATTAATGGCAATTCAGTTTATGCCATTTCAGTTTAAGAAAGGTTTCAAAGGATCACGAGATTTTAGGATTATGAGGAAAACCTGTATCCTTGTATACCCCATAGCCAGTTTCCCCTAGAACTATTATTCCAATAATGAACTAATATTGATACATTTGTTAACAAAAACTGTATTCAGATTTCTTTGGTTTTTGCCTAATGTCCTTCTTCTGTTCTAGGGTCCCATACACAAAAGTACATTATATTAGTCATCTTCTTATGCTTCTCTCTATTGTGAAAGTTCCTCATGCTTACCTTGTTCTTGATGACCTTGATGGTTTTAGAAATATTACTTAGGTACTTTATTGCTTGACTGGGATTTATCTGACTTCTCATGATTAAACCAGAGTTTTAGCTAGGCACAGTGACGTGCACCTGTAAGCACCAGCCCATGGAGCACAGCTGGGAGTGGGGATCGCGGTTCGAGTCCCACCTGGGGCAATGTAGCGAGACTTTCCAAAAAATAACTGGGTATGGTGGCACGCACCTGTAATTCCACCTACCTGGGAAGCTGAGACTGGGGACTGCTTGAGTCTGGGGTACCCCAGGTAATGTGAGCCTGCGGTTTCACAGGCAAAAATAGTGAGATGTAGTCTCAAACAAAACAAAACAAACAAACAAACAAACAAACATTGTTTCAAGGATATGGGCTATCAACATGATTTACCCTTATTGATATTAACCTTGATCCATGTCATCTATCAAAATACTTCAGAAGTTTCAATATTTCAGCATCTGAACTATGCCTTTCACACTGCTTCTGCCATCAGAGTGGATTAAAAATATCTTTTATCCTATTTACTTCGATATTTGGTTCAGAAACTAGTCATATTAATATAAAGATTTCCCTGCATTTACCTGCCCATGACAACTTCTATTGCATGTCCCATTCACAGCACTTGCTGTGCTGAGTGGCTATTTTTAGAACAGATGATACCTCTTTTCTATCCTAGAACACTTGGTAGAGTCAAAAGTGGGCCCAAGAGTTGTCAGTTTGTAGGTTGCTAGTTTGTGTTCTCAGATGAAATGATGAGTTGGGTTAGTTACATTTTTGTGGGGGTAATTATGAACAGAGAGACATGGAGAAGGTTTCCACCCTGGGCTGGGATATCTGTGATGACCAAGTGCAGGTGAGAAAGCAGAGGGAGTAGGTTGGAAGAAGCAGCACTTATATAATGAGATAAAGGTAAAATAAGACAAAGAGAGGAGATTGAAAAACAAAGTAAATCAAAGAGGCAGAAGCAGACTGATTTCAAAGGAGAGAACTAAAAAATTAGTTCCTAGCAGCTTTTAGGTTCCTGTCTTTTAATTCATTAAAATTCAACGAACAAACAAACAAACAAAAATTCAACAAACATCTTTGACAAGTGTGGATGAATCTGTTCCTTACCACCAAAGAATCTGATGAAAATAACTTCTAGTATCCATATTCAATTGGACTTTATAGAGAATGGCCAGTCAAAATCATAACAGACATTGGATAAACTAAACACGATTGCATACATGTTCAGAGAACTGTAATTCCTTCCTTCCTTCCTTCCTTCCTTCCTTCCTTCC
>PVHY01027669.1:0-15999 GCA_004024945.1 Uropsilus gracilis
CAGCTATTTTTTTGGAACTAGGTCTCACTACGGGCCCCAGGCAGGACTCAAACCGTGATCCCTAGCCCCAGCCGCTTCATAGGCTGAAGCTTACAGGCACGAGTCACAGTGCCCAGCCTGGCTTGGTCAAGTCTTGTTCCCATACAGTTAACCTCTGAGCCTTTGTGCCTCTGTTTCTAAAAAGGGGAGAAAGAGGCAGAAAAGGAGAAGCTGAGCAGTGCTCATGTTTACTGAGCACTTACAAACTGCTGTGTCGTATCTTTAAAGTGCCCACTCATGTCATCCTCATGGCACTCGTATGAAGAGGGTATGACCATTGTCTCCATTATCTCCATCCATGGAATCCCTCAGAGAGGTTAAGTGACTTGCTCAATGACACAGAGCTGACCAGTGCTGTGGGAGAACTCAAACCCAGAAGTCTTCATTCACAGGCAGTGGAAATGCACCTCCCAGGGTTTTGGGGATGCATCTACATTGGTGCCCATGAGGGCCCTTTTATTCTTATGCCACCTTACCTTCTCCTAGGAGGGTGGGTTGACCTGGTGGGACAGTGTCACTGACGTGATGACCCTGATGGGACCCCTCACTCCCTGCAGATGGCACACCCCGCATCGTCTCATCCTTCAGCGAGAAGGTGGTCAACCCGGGGGAGCAGTTCTCACTGATGTGTGCGGCCAAAGGTGCCCCGCCCCCCACCGTCACCTGGGCCCTGGACGACGAGCCCATCGTGCGGGA
Organism: Uropsilus gracilis; assembly: GCA_004024945.1. Lineage (NCBI taxonomy): Eukaryota > Metazoa > Chordata > Mammalia > Eulipotyphla > Talpidae > Uropsilus > Uropsilus gracilis. The sequence continues at coordinate 736 of PVHY01027669.1, forward strand.
CGGAAGTCACCGTACCAACCAGTACACCATGTCTGACGGCACCACCATCAGTCACATGAATGTCACGGGCCCGCAGATCCGCGACGGGGGCGTGTACCGGTGCACCGCGCGGAACTCGGTGGGCAGTGCTGAATATCAGGCGCGAATAAACGTAAGAGGTGCCTGTCTACATTTAAATATCAGAATAGGGTTTTGAGTTCCTTTGCCATCTCTGTGGTGACCATCATTCTTGTGGTGATTAGTACTTATTGTTAATTATCATTTTGATTTTCGTAGAGGTCTCTCTCTCTCTTCCTCCCTCTTTCCCCTGACCTCCTCAACCCTATCTTCCATTCGTGTGTCGTGTGTCTGTGTGTGTGTCTGTGTGTATGAATGTATGCGGTACAGTTCATATCCTTTTGCTTTCCCATGCCTCCCCCACCCCGCTTCTTCACTCCTGCAATCTGTCCTGTCCCATGTCACCCCATGCCTCCCCATCAAATCTCTCTGGCCTCAGCTACACTAAGTGCCCTGCTAGCATCCACTAGCCCCACCAACGCCTTTCCAGAATACAGACAAGGTGGGAGCAGTGGAGCCAGGCCTACGCCTGTGTCCTCCCTCTAAGCTAGCCCTAAATGTTCTAGATGTCAGCAGCCAAGGTCTTGGGCGTCATCTTTTCCCAATCAACCACCTCTCCCCGCTCCCTAAGACCCAGGCCTGATGGGGTGCCCACAGGCAGACACCTCCAGGACTAAGGAAGGAGTCCTCCCATGACCATCTCCATTCACTGTGGTGAGAACAGCAATCTTGGAAGCTCTTTGTAGCCCTGTGGAGTCAGATTACCCTCTGACCCCTGACCCTGGGGTCAGGCTGACCCTGCCAGTGACCCCTGGGTGGAAGAGCTGGGGAATAGAAGGGCAGCGGAGTAAGGAGAGTGGGGAGTTTCACACCACGTTCACCTGGCCAGTCTCAGCTCCACATGAGAAATGCAGCTACTCCTTTAGCCACCCTTGGCCCTCTCCTCTGAATGGGGAGGAGGCAGAGCTGCAGAGGGACTTCCTAGCCAGCCCTTCATCTACCCAACAGGGAGGCTAAGACCTGGGTTTCTTATACTTGCTCCAGCACCAGCCTTGTATGGTGGCCTCTGTACCTCCTTTGCAGCTCCCACATTGCTACCTGGCCAGCTGATCCAGCTGACGCCACTTGCTCCCTCACCCCAGTCCTGGGGTCAGAGTCCTTCTAATAGATAATCCCTTCTCAGGAGCCTGCAATGCTCCTTTCCCTGTAGAGAGGAAATCACCAACTCTTTTAATAAAGATCTTTCTCTCTTCAGTATATAGCGTCTGTGTGACCCTTTCTGGTACAAGTCAAATGAAAGTAACTAAATCTCCACATTTTCTTCTTAACCCCTCAAATCTCATCCATGAGGACTTGCCCACCCAAATCCTAGTCATTTCTTGGCGAGGTTTTGGTTTCTTCATCTACCCCACCATCCCATTAGGGCAACAGACGTTTGCCCCTGACAGGACTGGAACATGTCTGTTTATTTGAAGTTAATAATGGCAAGTCCTTTAGAGACACCAGGTACCCCAATTCTAGCATCTGCCTTTGTCATAAAGGTCTCCCTCTCCCCCTGCCAAGTTCCCTTTCCCCCTCCCCATAGTCTGAGAGGCCAAGGAACTGAGACAAGTATCATATAGCAGCATCTGGCTGCCCTGGCTAACCGTGCCATGTGCCCCTCTCTCCTCCTGCCCCCCTCTACCCTTTGACTTCTATTCAGGCCCCCCCAGCATCAGGGCAATGAGGAACATCACAGCAGTCGCCGGGCGGGACACCCTGATCAACTGCAGGGTCATCGGCTACCCCTACTACTCCATCAAGTGGTACAAAGACGCCCTGCTGCTGCCCGACAACCACCGCCAGGTGGTGTTCGAGAACGGGACCCTCAAGCTGACTGACGTGCAGAAGGGCATGGACGAGGGGGAGTACCTGTGCAGCGTCCTCATCCAGCCCCAGCTGTCCATCAGCCAGAGTGTCCACGTGGCCGTCAAAGGTAGGCCTCCCCCTGAGTCAGCCCCCGCTGGGCTGGATGACTGGCCCCTCTCAAGCGGCCACTTAGCCAGCCTGAGGGAAGCCCAAAGAAGAGTAGGCCCCAACCCAGTGTTTGGGAAGAAGGGGGCAGAGAAGATTGTGGGGGACACAAGAAAGCCAGGAGGACCTCTGTATCCAGGTTCCCCATGCGAGCTGCAGAATAGGGCCATGCTGTCCCCAGGGGCTTGAGGGGCCAGTGACACACAAAGAGGAGTCAGGTCACCTGTTGGGCAGGAGGTCCAGGTCAGAGATGGACTGTCCCCAGGTCAGCATGGGTTGTGGGGGGCCCCATCAGAGTCAGATACACAGAGGCCAGGAACCAGGGGCCAGAACAGCAGTAATAGCAGGAGCCTGAGTGCTCTCATATCCTTCTGCGGTGCAGACTGTTTGGCCCAGGCTGCTTTTACAAGACCAGCAAGGACCTTCCACCTGCTAATGCTGCTTGGAGGCTGGAAAGCACCACCTGGTGCTTAACAACCTTCTCCAGGTCTTTCTAGCGTCCCTGGGTGAGGTCTGTGTTGTTTGCAGAGCGCTTTGCACAGTACCTGGCCCATGGTAGCCATCCAGCCAACGTCTGTGGGTTAAATGAATGAATGATTACAAATGAGCGAATGGATGAATGTCTGAGTAAATGACGGATGTCTCCATGTTGGGGCCTGAGGACCCCAGCGATCCCAGAAGGGACCCCACGCAGTGCAAGGGCCCCAGTGGTTCCCAGACTCCTGGTTTCCTTTTTGCTCCAAGACTGAAAGCAAATGAATATAAGAAAGAAGAGGGGAGTCTGGGAGAAGGAAGAATTTGGGGAGATGGATGCTGCATTTGGCTTTGGCGGCTCCACATGCGTGGTGATGGGACATCCGGTGGAAGTGTCCAGGGGGACAGCTGGAAAGACTAAACAGGGGCAGTGAAAGGCAGGTCAACACCCCCTCCTGAGCTCCCTGTCACCCAGCTTACCCTCACCGGCACTTGGGGACCGTGTCACATGCATCCTGGTGCACCCACCGCCTGTCACGGTGCCAGACAGTGAGTGCTTCTTGAACTGAAACTGAGACAGTCATCTGGGCTGGAGTGATTTGCTGAGAGCTTCGCTTTGAGCCCTGAGAAACGGGCTCACCTTGGTCCTGAGGATGGGAGAGGAGGCCCTAATAGCATCTGCTCCCTGCCTCTCCAGAGTGGCTTCCCAGTCAGGCTGATGGGCACCTGGGTCCCCTTCTTAGCCCCAAGCCTCTGCCCAGTCCTGGGACCTTGTGCCAGCAGGAACCTCCCATCTGCAGGCTGAGTCCCCAGCGTGGCAACTGCCATGCACAGCACAGCCTACCTCTCCCTCCCGGCCTCCCAGTATCCATTTCCGTTACAAGCAGTGGACCAAGAGTTTACAGTGTAAACATCACATATTAAAACATCTAACCTTTGCTCTGCTCCCTGAGCCCGCCCGCACCAGCGAGCATTTGGCCGGGTGTGTTGGCTTGAAAAAAAATAAATAAATAACAGGTCTCCAGTGAGCCTCAGAGTACGCAGAGCATCCTGAGAGCTGCTTCTGCTCATCAATTATTCAGCCCCATTCAGGGAGCGATCAGTCCTAATGAATTGAATCTGATGCATTCCGTCTCAGTGACTCTCTGGGCCTGTTGTGATTGTAGGGAGCGACAGTGTCTCCCCAGCCCAGGGAGAGGGAAAGGGGTGAGTGTGTGTGTGTACGTGTGTGCATGTGTGTGTGTTCGTTCACACCTTCTAACCAAAGGCTCTGGATGGGGGTGTCCCCAGCATGCCACCCAAGCCAGGTGTTCAGGAGACAGGACTGTGTGTGTATACACGGTATAGGCACACGTGCACACATACCCGCCTTCATGGCTTCCGGGTCTGAAAGCCGACTCTAGAAGGGATACAGTCACCTGTTCTCACTACAGACTGAGAGGCAGCATTTGCGTGAGGGGCTCGGGGGTTCACAGCCCCTGCCAAGGAAAAAGCTCAGGTCCTTCATCCCTGCTCTTTCCCTAATCCCCTCCCCCCATCTCATTAGAATGCACTTTTGCAGAAGAGCCCATCAGAGCTGATTATGAGCGCGCTGCTTGATTAGCTGATGTGCTTTCCAAGAGCTACTCAAGGAGGAGAGTGGAGGAGGTGCTCCTGGGCATGGAAAGGGGCCCTGACTGTCGGGGAGGGAGGTACAGACCCAGGGGTCCCTCTAAAGCCCACTACTGCTGCCCGGCTGGGACATGCAGCCCACCCAGACAAGCAGAGCAGGGACCTGCATGGAGAGAAGAAAGGGTGAGATTGGGGTGAGACGAGACGCTAGAAGATTGAGACCAATTGTAAGTCCCAAGAGCCCTCACCTCTTTGGGGGCCAGAGATTTTCGCGGGAAGGAGGGCAGGCAAAAGTCCATGCTGCTCCATAAGCTGGAAAACAGCACTGACTCCATTCCTCTGGGACCTCTTGTCTTCAGATGCCTGTTTCACACGCTGAGCTGAAAGTTGAACACACCAGACACGACACTTACACACATGCAAAGATCTGCGTTCATGAGGATGCCTGCTAGTCCACACTGGTGCATACGATCTGCATTGTGTGCAACCAGTGCGCACTGAATGTTGACACTTTCAAGCACTGGCAGTTACACAGACGCAGATGTTCCCTCTCGCCTATCCTGTACGACAACATGACTGAACCCTGAAAGGTGGCTGCAGGTGGCGCCATGTGAAATGTTGCCCAGGTGGGCCTGCTGGGCCTAGCAAGGTGGCAGAGGGGTGGAGAGCAGAGAGTGAGGATGTTCCCTGGCTGCCTGGGCTTCGAGCATGTGGCTGGCAGGGGAGAGCCAGGCACCAGAGTGCTTGTCTCTGGGCATCCGGAGAGCTCCTTGGCAGGATGCTAAGAGGAGAGCACATAGATCCAACCTAGATTTGGTGTCTTTAGGGCCCCCTATAGCTGAAAGATAATGTAACATAAAAGCATCTCTGGGCACACAGGCTGAATGTTTAATTAACTAAGAAGGCAGAGCTGCAACTGGGGCTCCTTGGCACTGGTTCATGTGGGAACATCTCCATTCCCACATCTGAGCCTCCAGAGCCAAAACAAGGGCACGTGGTACCTTCTGCCCTGCTCAGCAGGGCCAGAACCAGGAGGGAATGCCAGGTCCCTGTGGAGAGCAAACGGAAGAAGATGCACACACTCACACATGCACGCTCACATGCACACTCCCCACCCACACTCACTCTTCCCTCGCTGCATGCTGCTGGCTGTAGCCTTCCTGCAGAATAGCAGCTGTCACTGCTGGAGCCTTTGCAAGCAGCCCCCTTCCTCCAGGGAAGTGTCTGTGCTTTTGAGTGTTGCATGGAGGGGGGGGCCTGCTCACCCCCAGCCCATAAACACACCCTCCACAGGGGTTTCTGTGAGCAGAGGCTTAAGAGAAAGTTAGCCACCTGACCTTATGCCTGCTACTGGCAGAGGCGAGGTTTGGCGGCAACCCACCTGAATGTACAAGAGAAGGGGGATGGAGGAGAATGAGGAGGCACAACCGATTCCTGGGGGCAGCCTGTACTGGGGGAGGAGGCAGCATGGGGCTGCTGCCAACAGCCCTGCTCCTCAGCAGAGGACCCAGGAAAGGAGGAGCAAGTGTCCTCCTTGTTGGACAGACTAGACTCATGATGATGATGATGAGCTGAAGGAGCAATTGCATTTATTCATTCGATGCCATTACACAGCTGCCACTATCTTCCAGGCTCTAAGTCGTGACTACAGTCATGTTCCAGACAGACAACAAGCCCTACCCTCAGGGAGTGTCCACTCTGCTAGGGAAATGGAGAATATATAAAATGCATAAAAGATTTTCAGGCCAAGAGGAAGTGAGGTTAGGTGTGCCAGGGGGAGTGGAGAGCAGTTTGCAATTTTATTTTATTTTATTTTATTTATTTTGTTTATGTTGAGACTAAGTCTTGCTATGTTGCCTGGGGTAGTCCTGATCCAGGATCAGATCTGAGTAGTCCAGATCCCAGATCGGATCGGGGATCCTGCAGACTCAGGCGATCCCCAGCCTCAGCCTCCCTGGTAGCTGGGATTACAAGCACACACCACCACGCCCAGCTATTTTTTTGAGACTAGGTCTCCCTATGTTGCCCAGGGCGGGTCTCGAACCCATGGACTCAAGCAATTCCTAGCCTCAGCCTCTCTTCCTAGGCTGGGATTAAAGGTGCATGCCCCCGTGCCCCCGGTTTGCAATTTTCAATAGGGTGGTCAGAGAAGGCCTTCCTGAGATGAGAGGGTGGCATGAAAAAACTGAAGTAAAAGGCTATTATGCCTAAAATATTAGACTTGTTGCAATGAATCAGGATTCAGAAGTTGGCCCAACATCTCCAGTTTGCAGATGGGGAAACTGAGGCCCCAGGGCAGAGGTAGAGCAGTGGGAGGAGGTGCCTTGCCCAGGGCATTTGCAGAAGAGCAGAATTCAGGAGTGCCCACTCCCTGCTGATGGGGCAGTGAATAAAAAAAGCTCAGCCGCAAGGAGAGTTGGTGAGAGACACCATAAAGTGTTTACGAGCTGGGCTGGAGGTCAGACACCCTCCTCCCGGCAACACTCACAAACAAGAGACTGTAAAGGCTTTATAGTGGCCAGACACGGTGTGGACTGCCCTGGCCATGACTTCTCAGCCATGCTGTCCTCCGGCTTCTTCACCACATCAGCACCTTCTCTGCCTGCCTCCCTCAGAGCCACTGGTTAAAGATGACTGTGGCCAGAGCGAGACTTCCGGAAAGAAGTACTGGGTGATGTGGTATTCGTTCAAGGTTGGTGGAGGGCAACAGCTTACCTTCCTTAACAGATGAGAAGCTTTTGGAGGTTCTAGCTTTATTTGCAGCATGTTTCTATTTTCCCCAGCCTACACGGAACATAATAATGCCTTCACGGAGCAGGCATTTCATAAATATTAGATGAATTAGTTAATTAATGAATTAACCTGCCTTAGTAACTTGTTCCATTCGCTAAATCCCATCTTACTAAGAGAGACAGTGTTCCCCTTGTTGAGCTAAATCTTCCTTCCAGATTTCACTCTCTCACTCTCCACTTGCTCTTGACCATGGTGAGAATGACCATCCATCCAGGGCCCTTTCCTCCTTAGGCAGATGTTCCCAGCTTCTCGCCTTGCCCACAGCCTTCTCTGCAGCCAGCGCCACCACCAAAACACTCTCCCTGCTCTTGTTCCAGCATCCACAACGCTCTTAAATCAAAGAGGTAATCCTGGCACGACAACCCCCACAAAGGACCCAGGGGAAGTCCCCGGCTCTAAAACTCCATTGCATAAATACAGTGTCTTGAGAAACAGTATAGGGGCCCCCACTTTTTTCTGGGGGTATCTCCCCACTTAATCTCTGTCCACTGCTTGCCCACCTTAAGGTCAACCTAGAAGATGATTTCCAGACTTAGTCACCCAGACTCCCAGGGAAAGTGACAGGGAAGTGACCACTGTCCGGTGCTGGCACCATGGTCAGGGTGCAGGTGGCCTTGGAGCACAGTCTGCCAGGGTGAGGAGGAGTTTCCCATGAGGCTGGCCAGACCTTTGTGGGAAGGAGATTCAGGCAAGAATGGACACTACAAGGCTTAAGAAAACCAACTGGGTGGCATAGCTGGACCTATGCAATGGTGTCACCCAGGCAGCCTGATCTATGTATCAAATAAGGTGGGGCCATGGAGGGAACGGCAGAGCTGGGACATCTCAGTAATGCGCATGGGCCACATTAGAGTCAGGGTCCCAGAGAAACCCACCTGGAAATGCCCATGTCCCAGCAAGCCACTCAGAACATTGGGTGCCAGGCACCCAACCAGGGGAGAGGCAGTCAGTGATAGGATAGGGGAGTCTGTGTAAAGACCAAAGACCCCAAAAACCTGATGAGGACTCACGACCTGGATTTGGGTCCATACGGATCTGCAAGGTGGGACAAAAGGCAGCGATGGGGGTGGGAGCAGACCTGGAGGGAGATCAGAGGGACAAATGCCCAGCTGTGGGCTGCAGGCTTCGTGTCTCACTGATAGATCCCCTGAGGCTGAGCAATGGGCGAGGGGGTAGATGGCATTGGGCAGGTCAGTTAAGGCCCTTGGTGAAGGATATATAGCTGTCACCCACAGGACAGGTTGGCAACATCCCTCCTCAATATCTCTTCCTCTAGACCTCAAGTTTTTGATCAGGAACTTTGCAGGAATCCAAAGGACAGCAAAGATTTTCCTCTTTGTCTGTCTGGCCACACCCTGGCCCATACCCTACAGAGCCTGAGGATCCTTGGGGTGCAGGGAGGGCCTCAGCCACACAGGATGCCACCCAGCCCTTTCCTCTGGCTCCATCCTCTGCAGTGGTCCCTCTGGGTGGGCCTAGGATGGAGAGGAAGCATCCAGGGAGGGTGGGGCTGGTGCCAGGGAGAAGGCCGAGGGCTATGGACAACCTTGTAATTTAATTATTTGACTGCAGCAAGGAGATTTCATCTACTGGGTGCTCATCCTTGTTAAGCTAATTGTCTGTCTCCTTCTCTCTTCTCCCCCCCCTTCCCCATTGCTGGGGAAGTCACTGTGGCCTAATTGAGTTATCATAAAGATAATGGCTGATGCTTGAGCCAGAACTGAGAAAGGAGGACCCCTCTCACTGTGCTCAGGCTCCAGATGGCACCCCCACACACACCCAGGGAGTTGAAAGGGGGAGCCCGATCTCCGCAGGGAGGGAGCCTGTGTGGATGATACTTAGTGGATGTGTCTAGGGACAACAGGGCTCCCTCTCCACTCTTTCCTTCATCCAAGGGAAGTTCATATACTAGACAAAAGGGTCTCTGGTCTGGAGCTTTCTCAAAGAGGCAACCAGGAGACATGTGGAAGAGTCTAGACTTGACAGCAGACAGAGCAGATTTCCAACCCCCTTCCAGTTCTTATGACCTAGATGACTTAGGACATTTTATGTCTCTATTCTGAACCTCAGTTTCCTCATCCATGAAATGGGAACAATTAAGTTCCAACCACATCATCAGTAGGAGGTTTCAGCAAGATAGGTTGGATAAAGCAACCAAAGCAATCTATGATGGGAGCTTCCACTTGCCTGCCCTGACCTTAGGTGCCTTTTGGAAGGGGTGGGTGGGTGAGGGGGTCTCTGTGGGAGGATCCAGCACCTGACTCCAGATGTTTCCAGCTATGGAGGTAAAGGGGACAGTCTCAAAGCTGGCCTGCCTCCCTGCCATCTGTGGCACGACACCTGATCTGTCCCAGATCCAGAGCACTGTGAGATGCAGCTCTGGGATGAGACTAGGATAAAAGCTGGGCAGTGTGTCAGCAGGCAGATGGGAGGCAAGAAGGACTAGAGTCACTAGGCATTCAAGTTCAAGGACAAGTCTAGAGGTCAGAATTAACACATGCCTTCCAGGACCCTTAAGCAGAGACCATAAGTTCTTGGCCACAGTGTCCAAGAGGCCCCAGTACCCAGGGCACCCCAAGAGATTCAGCAGGTATAGGAGGCCTCGGTCCCCAGGGCAACTCGGTCCCACAGTCCACCCCAGGACCCAGAAGAGTCCAAAGGTGAGGCTGGTGAGGCAATGCCTGACAGGTTGGGACAAATAGGGGACCTGACTGCACCTTTCCCCTTGCCTCCTCAGTGCCCCCTTTAATCCAGCCCTTCGAGTTCCCACCTGCCTCCATCGGCCAGCTGCTCTACATCCCCTGCGTGGTGTCCTCGGGGGACATGCCCATCCGCATCACCTGGAGAAAGGATGGACAGGTGATCATCTCAGGCTCGGGCGTGACCATCGAGAGCAAGGAATTCATGAGCTCCCTGCAGATCTCTAGCGTCTCCCTCAAGCACAATGGCAACTACACATGCATCGCCAGCAACGCAGCAGCCACCGTGAGCCGGGAGCGCCAGCTCATCGTGCGCGGTGAGTGGACAGGCCGGTGTGGGATGCGGGGTCCAGATTTGTCTGCCCTTAAAAAACTCCCAACCCAGAGCCAGGGGAAAGCTCGCAGCATCCTCGGTTTTGGAGATGCCGCTCCTGACTTTGTAATAGCCCAGGATACGCCAGGGGCCAACTCCCAGAACACCTGTCAGAGCATGAGATGATGCGTTTCTCCCTTCCCACCCTCTTTCTGCAGTGCCTCCTCGATTCGTGGTGCAGCCCAACAACCAGGATGGCATCTACGGCAAAGCTGGTGTGCTTAACTGCTCAGTGGATGGCTACCCTCCACCCAAGGTCATGTGGAAGCATGCCAAAGGTAAGCCCCTGGCTGGCCAACCTCTCTGAGTGGGAAGAGGAAGGAAGGATGCTGATGGGATGTGGGTCTGTTCACCATACACAGGCCTTGGCTTCTGAGCTCTGAGGGACCCCAGCCACACCTCATCTAGAGGTTACCCTCAGCCACTAAATGGACCGGGGACTCCAATTTCCTCTTGTCCCATTGACTGACTCCCTCCCCACCTCCAATCCTAGAACCTAGTTACATCCACTTCTCCCAGACCTCCCTCCCCAACCCACACTGAGGTCCCAGAGACTCACTACCCCTTCACTCCCCACCCCCACTTCTCACCAGTCAGTCCATTTGTGCATCTTTGCACAAGAGGCATTTGAAATCTGACTCAGCCTCTTATCTGAGACTTTCGTGGCTGACACTAGCAGAATGGGAGAATCCTGGCCCCCTTAGAGGATGGCTGGCCCCTTCCCGCAGTGCTCTCTGCTAAGACCAGGCAATGACCGCTGCAGGGCTCGGTTTTCCCTTTGCTTGTCATCAAGCAGCCCGAGAACAGTTCCATCTTCCTCTCTGGGCACTGAACGGAGGCCCCAAGCCAAACCTCCGAACCTCAAAGCAAGGGCAGAGTCCTACCCTCTACCAGGGGCTTTCCTGTGCCCCAGCAGGATCTGTTTGGGCGACCAGCTTTAGGGGATGCTACAAAATGGCCCAAGGTCAACAAGAGAAAGGAACCCTGACCATTTCCGGGTTTGCTCCCTATCCCAGACACCAGTGCCCCTAAACATTGCCTCCTTCCAGGGAGTGGGAACCCCCAGCAGTATCACCCAGTGCCCCTCACCGGCCGCATCCAGATCCTGCCTAACAGCTCACTGCTGATCCGCCACGTCCTGGAAGAGGACATCGGCTACTACCTCTGCCAGGCCAGCAACGGCGTGGGCACTGACATCAGCAAGTCCATGTTCCTCACCGTCAAGAGTAAGTCCTGCCCACTATGGCCCTCCCAGTACCCACCACCGGTCAGCCCGTCTCTGCCCTCAGCTGGCTCCAGGCTTGATTCCCATTGCCCTGACTGTGTAGGGAGGCAGGAAGGACTCCTAGCCAGAGGGGGGATATGTTCATCTACCACAGCCTCACCCTGGACAGTCCCAGCTCACTGCCCAGGTCACGATAAACTTGTGCTTTGCGGTACCCAAGTACCGTGTGACTTCCATCAACTTGATCGGTAGATCAGTAATTCTATCTGAATCATCTTACCCAACTATCTGTTTCTGCACTTAATATAAGCCTGTTATCTCTATTGTTTGCGACTTAGAAAGCAGAATGCTACACCCGCAGTGTGGGAGAAAGGTGTATGGATAGAAAAATGCGTTCTGATTCCAGAGTGAGCTTTGTGATTCGGGGCAAATTGTTTCACCTCTCTGGGCTCCTATTTCCTCGCCTGTGTTAGAGGTTCCTTCCTGGTCCACCTGCCCCACAAAATTGTACTGAGCAAAACAGGAATTGATGACAGAAAGGGAAGATGCTTCATAAAAGCCAAGAGAGCCATTGAACTAAATCCCCAGTCACCAAATTGGCCTTCATGGTCTTAGGCCCCCCAAATGTCCCTGAATTCTGTTAGGTCACATACAGAAATATTGCTTCTAGCGAGTCTGCTTCTTTGGCACTGGGGGTCTGTTGACCCCAGGAATCATGGCAGGCAGTTGTTCCCATGTCCCCAAGTCAGGGAGTGGACCACGGCCCTGGACCTGACAATAGGAACCTGCATTTCTGTGTCTAACCACACCAGGTGGGAATCTGGGCACCGTGTCACCATTGCTATGACTTTGATGAGTTTACCTGGCCACTCAGTGCCTTATTTTACCGCTGTACAAAATGAATATGCTGCCATTGCCTTACCTGTAAGAAGGGTGATATCTGTAAAGTAACTGGTATGGTACCTGCACCAAGGTGGCCGGCAAAGTCTCAGCCCCCAGTTTAGTTACTCTTTCCAGCCGTCCCTCAGGGCTACATGTCGGAAAAGCTGCTGAGACGGTGCCCGTGTGTGGTCTGCCCGGCGTCTCCCCAGTGTTCCCCCCTTTAGGAATCATAGCTTCTTTATCGCTTGCCAAAGCCGTGCTCAGCTCAGCACAAGACAGGGAAGCCCTGGCGATCGATGCTCAGGGAGCTCTGAGCACGGGAATCCCTGCCCTGGGGAGCTGCTTCCCTCACACTATCAAAAAGCACTTTGTCCTTAATAAAACCAGGCAATCAATCTACATCCCTCGGCCAGGGAGGACTTTGCTAATTCCGCCTGCGTGAGGTGAGAGCAGGAAAGGCACTCTGTGGAGCCATCCTTGATATTTGATCCTCTTCCTCCACTGGTAGCAGGAGAGATTAGCCCAAACCCTCAAATTTTTTAATTCAATTTAATTATATCATGTTTTATTTTGGTCTTTGCTCTTTTTTCTCTAAGTTAGGCTATTCCACTGAGCAATCATGACTGGCTTTGTGGTGTGTGGTCTATGGCCGTGAGGGATGACAGTGGCCGGGAGGTGGACTACGTATGAGAAACCTCAGGTCACATCTGACCAGGCTATCCCTGGTGTTCTGGGGGCCCTGGGCTTGCTGTTCACCTCTCTGGGTCTGTGTTCTTTGCTCTCTGGCTGCACCTCACATCTCAGGCAGCAGCCATGAAACTGAAGTATTCTGAAGAAGCTACAGCCAGAGCAACCTTGTGAGATTGTCAATAAAAATTACACACTCATACACATACATGGTGGTGTTAACCCGCCCCCTTCTCCCCAGGGAAACAATGGAGTTTCCCTCCACTCTAGTCACTTATGGGCAGAATCCAGACCTTGTTGCTTCCCTCTTCCCCCTTGTCCTAATTTCAGCTGCCTTGTCATTTTCCTTTGCTTCCTTCCACAGGCGCACACATACTCCTTTCTTACAGCTGTTCTGTCTCACAAACACCTCCGGGTCATATTTTCTCACTCACCACCCCCCCTCACAGGCTGCCTGCCTGTCACACGTGGCCCTGCCGTGTGTCACTCAGCACTTCCTCACCCTGTCTCCTCCCTCACATGACCCTTATCTAGAGAGGCAGTTTTCCAAGCCTGCACTCGCACGAACTCCCAGTACACTCAAGGTGTCCAACCCCTCGTACACCTGTGCCTCCCCAGATAGTCTTTGCCTCACATCCTTTCTCTGTCACAAGCCCCCCTTCCATCCCAGCCTCCCTCTCCAGTGACCTGCCCAGCCTTGCTAGAAACCCCATGTCACCCTGGGTGCCAGGAAGAAAAACACCATCTGAGGCCCAAGTATAGTTGGTGTGGAGGGTGGGTCTGGCCAGGGGCTCTATGAATTGTGCTACACAGTACCTAACTGCTAGCACATGCTCCTGACGCTGTGACAATTCTGAAGGGATGGGAAGGGCAATGGGGGAATAGGGGTGCTCCTGACCTCCTTTGGGGACATCCATTCTGCCTCCTCTGCTTTCACACAGAGATACTGATCCAGGTAACCCCTCCTTCCTTGCAGCCAGACCCCTTGCATATCCTCCCCACCCCCTACCCCACCTCCTGCCTTGGCATTTTCCTCCTTCATCCTCCGTCAGCTGCTTTATCTCCCCACTACAACTTCAACTGTAAGGACACAGCAAGGTGGGGAAGGGACCTTCACAACCCAAGTAACCCATGGGATTGCCAGGCAGACCCCTTCCCAGTCACCCCTTCACCCTTCTCAAACAACTCCCTCACCGAGGCTCCTCCTCACCCACTTGCAAAGTTGGCCAGAGAAAGAATAGACCCTCCATCTGAGACACCAATGCCCAGGCTCCCCTCAGTGCCTCTAACGCCTTCAGAAAATGCTGACCCAAGGGCCGGGCACGGTGGCTCATGCCTGTAAGCTTTAGCCTATGAAGCGGCCGGGTCTAGGGATCGTGGTACTGAAACAGGGTATAAAGAAGACTTTCTGACTTTACTTAACTGGATACAGCTATCTGCCTGCTTCTCTCTCCAAAGCAGGCTACACACTTTTTATTAGCATTTTCACTGATTACCTTTACCATTGATATGCAAACATTAGCTACCAGCTTCTCTCTGCTTTCAGCTCCAAAAAAACTGCAGAAAAGAAAAACTTTAAAACACAGTTTAAACTTTCCACTCGTGGGTTCTTACCACCATCCCCAGCCTTCTCAACCAAAATACCAACCCAATGTAAGACTATCAGTGCAGTGCAGACTAATTTATTTCTAACAAAGTGATTTTTAATTATCCTAATAATTACAAAAGAAACATGTAAGACTCAAAATACTTTAACATTGTCCAAAACCTTTCTCAGTATTGTCCAAAGTCCTTTCCCAGATTGCCCCAAAATCCTCAGTCTCTCAGTCCTGATCATCTCACCAATGTCCAGATAGAGTCCATCTCCAGACGCTTAAAGATATGTTCCTTTGACTGCTCCTCCTTGTCTTCCATGCTGTCTTCTCCTTGTCACCTTCAGGTAGCAGGAACTCCATGGTGCCAAACCAGCAAAGTTCACTTTCTTCTCAGGCCTAGCTTTTGCACGGCCTCTTCAGACATAAATCAAACTCAGCAAAACAAACTCCAACACGGAGTTCAAATCTGCAAACTCCTTAACTGCATTCAGCACACATGCTGCCAGCCTGGGTCAGCCAAGGGTTGCAGGCCCTCGGTGGCCACATGGCCAAGCTCACATGGCTCACATCTTTACTAGACGGCCAATTCCCATCTCTCCTCCACTAAACCTCTCTCCAGTCTCCATATTCAAATCTCCAACCTGAATCCAATCAAATCCAATCCTTCTCTTTGTTTGCACACCCTTTATATACCCTGATTTCCTGCCTTCCGGGAAATGTTTCACCTTGACTATTTCACTTCTTTCTTCCCCCTGCATCCCCCTAAAGGGAAATTCCAGCTAAGGTCATTCTCCCATTTTAACATTACCTGTCCTTAAAATCTGCAATCTTAAGCAGGAGACAATGGGGGGGGGG
>PVHY01027670.1:0-16000 GCA_004024945.1 Uropsilus gracilis
TTGGCTTGTTTCTGCTTCTGTGCCACATTTGCTTTGGCAGCTGTAGCTATGCGGTTTTTGTCTTTAAAAGTCCCTGCTAGCCAGGTGTGGTGGCGTGCACTTGTAGTCCAAAGCGCTGGGAGTCAAGAGGCCTGGGATCACCTGAGTTTGTGGGTTCAAGACTACCCCAGGCAACACAGCAAGACCTGGTCTTGAAAAAGCAGCCGGGTGCAGTGGCGGCGCCTGTAATCCCAGCTACCTGGGAGGCTGAGGCTGGGGATCGCTTGAGTCTGCAGGATCGGGACTACCCCGGCAACATCGCTAGACCTAGTCTCAAAAACAAACAAATAAAAGAAAAGCCCCTGCTGAGTTTTGTTCAGGGCTCCTCCCCTGCCTGAGGAACAGTCCCTGACTGGCTAATAAAGCTCTGAGATTTAATCGGAACTTTGACTCTGTCTCCTGTCTGGGGGTTGCTTTTCAACAACCCCCAGCTTGAAGGGGTTCCGTGGGCAAACGATTGAAACAACGTTAGTGACAAAATAAGGACAAAAAGGACGTGTCTAGCCACCACCCCAATCCAAGCAGGTTCACCATGGGTTCTGGCAGCTTAAAGAACGTCAGCGCCCTTAGCATCACAGTCACAGGGTTTTCAGTAGTGAACAGGGGAAAACAGGCAGCAGGAAAGTCACTTGAGTTACCTGGAGTTCCTCTGCGTCCCGCTCCCGCCACAATCTCCTTAGCTTTCTTTTTGGTTCTCTTCTCCCCGCCTGGTGACTGTCCCTTTACCCCTTCCCTCCCAGGCCCAGGTGAGCCCTCTCACTCATGTGCACATGCACTGGGATGAAAGAAAACCATGGAGGAGGGCGCGATACCACAGGTGCTGGTCACAGGCTGGTCACAGGCCGAAGGGTATGAAAGACCCTGCTTACCCATTCACCCTATAGAATAATAAATACTTAGCGGACAGACTCAACTCGGGAGTCTACATGGATTTGCTTATAAGCAAGCAAGTAACCAGATGGGGAAAGGGAGAAGCTATGTTCATAGCAGAAAGAACTAAGAAGTGCACCAGGAATGCTTAGACCTGGAAGCTCACTGTGCAGGGGAGGTGAATGAGGAAATCAAGAATCACCCGAGGATGCTTTAACTCGAGTGAAAATTTTGAAGAGGGTATTTGTAAGGCCTCAAAAAATTCATTAAATATGGTAACGTAAGGCCGGGCATGGTGGCTCATGCCTGTAAGCTTCAGCCTATGAAGCGGCCGGGGCTAGGAATCGTGGTTCGAGTCCCGCCTGGGGCCCGTAGCAAGACCTAGTTCCAAAAAAATAGCTGGGCATGGTGGTGCGCGCCTGTAATCCCAGCTACCTGGGAAGCTGAGACTGGGGATTGCTTGAGTCTGTGGTACCCCAGGCAACGAGAGCCTGTGGTTCCACGGGCAAAAATAGCGAGACCTAGTCTCAAACAAAACAAAACAAAACAAAAAGTTAGGCCTGAAAAGAAAGTAAACTTTGCTGGGTCCGGTACCATGAAGTTCCTGCTACCTTTAGACAACAAGGAGAAGGCAGTGTGGAAGACAAGGAGGAGCATGCCAAAGGAGTGCCCCAGGAGAAAGATGTCTTCAAACATGTGGAGAGGAACTCTGACTGGCTGACATTGGTGAGATGATCAGGACTGAGACACTGAGGATTTCTGGGGAATCTGGGAAAGAACTTTGGACAATGCTGAGAAAGGTTTTGGACAATGTTAAAGTAATCTGAGTCTTACATGTTTCTTTTGTAGTAATTAGAAAGTCACTTTGTTAGAAATTAGTCTGTACTGACAGTCTTGCATTGGTTTGGTACTTTGGTTGAGATGGTGGAAAGAACCCACGAGTGTAGAGTTTAAATTGTGTTTTTAAGTTTTTTTCCTTCTGCAGTTTTTGGAGCTGAAGGCAGAGAGCAACTGGCTGGCTTTTGCATATCAATAGTAAAGGTGATCAGTGAAAATGCTAATGAACAGTATGTAGCCTGCTTCCTAGGGAGAAGCAGGCCTAGGTGTGGCTACTTCAAGGTAAAGGTAATTGCTAATGGCCTGCTTGTATCCTGCTCCAGAGAGAGAAGCAGGCCTACATGTGTTTAAAGCAAAGTCAAAAAGTCCATTTGTGGTCACTCTCTCTCACCCCTTATCCCAACCCTATCCCCCCTTTCTTCCTTCCCCCCTCTGATCACTCTCAAGTAGTGTAGTTTTGTTTGCATCCCACCAAGGAGCCAACTGGAAGTAAATAATAATTAATTTATCTGTGGAACAGTTTACTCCATGCTGGAATGGTAAAATGCCTGCAATCTCCTCATCTCAAATCTACAAAGAACCTAACAAAGTTCTGGAGTTTTTCAGTTCCTCTCCTTCCCGAGGGCTAAACATTCTGTCAAGTCCCTCCTTACACTGCATATCTGCAGTAGGAGCCCAGCAAGCTGTAAGAAGTTCGTTCATTAGCCATCATGGATCCAGAGGTTGAAAGTAAACAGGATCCAAAGTCAGCACAAGCCAACATACAAGGGAATTATTGGTAACACATATTTATACTTGGAAGCCATAGATAAAATAACTGTCATTAAAGCCAGGTGCAGTGGCATGTGCCTGTAATCCCAGCTACCTGGGAGACTGAGGCTGGGGTCACTTGAGTCCATGGGATTGGAACTACCCTGGGCCACAGAGTGAGACCTGATCTCAAATAAAATAATGTAAAATAAAATGAAAACTGGGCAAATGAAATTAAGTGGTTTGCAGGTAAAAGGACACTGAAGTATCCGCACTCAGGACAAGAGATTCCATCAATTTTGCTTTACACCACAGTTAAGCAATACATTATTTATACATTGTTATTTATACATTGTTATTATTTTTTAAGAGTAAATACTTCTAAGGCCTGCGTAGGTATACTCTGGAGTATACCTTGACACTGCCCCAGGGTGAAAAGACTTTAATGGTGACAAGGTGTGGGGCTGATCTCATCGAAGGCCAGGTATTGCTCTGAAGCTTCTCTGTCCTGTAGGGAGTCACGCATTCTCATTCATGGATGCTGTGTGATGTGAAGAAAACATGCATGTGTAGTATGTTTGGCACCTGATCAGTTCTGAATCTCATGGGTTCTTTTCTGAACAGGTTGAAGCCAAGGTTGCGCACCTACTTTGCAGTTCAAGGACTCACAGCCAGGCAGCTCTGCCCATCCATGTGTTCAGGCCAAACCGTGGGTCTTTGACTTGATGTCCACTGTGGCTCACGTCTGGGGAGCAGAAGACTATGGAGACTGTTCCCTTGATGTGTCTAAATGTGGCAATCTCTCCCCACCTTTACCACTGCTACTGATACCAAGATGCCTACCCCCCTGGCATTAACATAGCTGATACATACATTTGATAAAGGGCTACTCTCTTGTTGCTATCGGCTTGCAAGAGAGCTGGCTGGTACTTTAATTCACATACCTTCCTGATAGGACTTCTCCCCCAGGAGCCTTCTTGGCAGGAAGACTTGGCAAGAAAGGTATAAATAGAGCCGGGCATGGTGGCTCGTGCCTGTAAGCTTCAGCCTATGAAGCAGCTGGCCAGGGCTAGGGGTCGCGGTTCGAGTCCTGCCTGGGGCATGTAGTGAAACCTAGTTCCAACAAATAGCTGGGCGTGGTGGGGCGCACCTGTAATCCCAGCTACCTGGTAAGCTGAGGCTGGGGATGGCTTGAGTCTGTAGTACCCCAGGCAACGTGAGCACTGCGGTTCCATGGTGAAAAATAGTGAGACCTATTCTCAAAAAAAAAAAAAAAAGGTATAAATAGGAATTGAGAACAAAGGAGATAGATCAGACAGTTCTGGGATCAGCCATTTTGGGAGGAAAGATGGAGTCCAGACCACAAGGGTCGAGGGGGCCTTTGGCCCTGGCTGGTAAACTCATGGCTTTTAGAGCATAGCAGAATGTGCCTGCTGAAAGCTAAAGAGGTGGGAGATTTGAACTCCGTGTTGGAGTTTGTCTTGCTGAGTTTGGCTCGGGTGTTTCTGGAGAGGCTGTGTGAGCCAGGCCTGAACAAATGAACTCTGCTGGTTCCTGTATTTTGGAGTTTCTTTTGACTGCCTGAAGCGAGGAAGACACTGCTCCAAGGTGAAAAAAGCATCACGCCTTCAAGTACCTGCTTGGAAAAGCTGGAACACGCCAAAGAAGGACACAGGCATTTTGAAGCACATGCTGAGGTTGGGCTTTGATTGATGGGACATTTGGTGAGGTGAAACGGGGATGAAAAGACTTAGGGTTTGGGGCAATGTTGGGATCATCGGGACTTTCTTTTCTTTTTTTTTTGAGACTAGGTCTCACTATTTTTGCCTGTGAAACTGAACTCTGCTGCTTTTAGTTCAGGCTCTATTCTCACAGAGGGGGGTGCTTTGCCCTTTGGGTCCCCAGAGGGATTTAAGAGCCCATTATTCTGATTATTCTGCTGTGTGACAGATCACTCCAAAGTTTCAGGGTTCCAAAGAAACACTTTATTATATTGTCTGGTTTCGGGAGGCACAGGAAGGACTCACCAAGACAGCGCTCACTCAGGGCCTTGTAGCTTCTGC
The DNA here is from genome assembly GCA_004024945.1 of Uropsilus gracilis. NCBI lineage: Eukaryota > Metazoa > Chordata > Mammalia > Eulipotyphla > Talpidae > Uropsilus > Uropsilus gracilis. The sequence goes on from PVHY01027670.1 coordinate 4,560, forward strand.
AGTCTATGGAGGGCTGAGTCAGCACCCTCCTTCCCAAGAGCTGGTCATCCAGTGGCCATCACCACAGCTGCGGCCATCACCGCTTCTGCCCACCGGAGCACCTAGGAGGCTACCCAGCCAGGGTCCCAAGAGAACCAGGAGGAAGTGGCATTTCTGCTCTAGCCTCAGACACAGCAGTGTCGCTTTCATCTTCTACTAGTGAGTGGCTAACGCTGGCCCACATCAGCGGACAGGGAATAAACCCCAACATCCTGCAGGTGGAGGGCTAAAGCGTGTGCAGCAATACTTCAAAACACCATCATACCCATCAGCGGCGAAGCGTCAAGTGGAGCTGTCTTGTAGTAAGTTTCAGGATCAGACATACAAAACTAGCGTCTGATGTTTTAGGAAAACAGGGACCATCTCATGTGCCTCCGCTGTTCGTCCTCTATAACCTCTGTGGTTTCCTCAGCTGTTTAAACTGGCCCATCAGTCATAGGTGTGACTAGCTGGACCCTGGTGCATTTCGAAGGGAGAGCCGACATTTGCTGAGGTTGTGTCTGCAAGTTTTGCCTGTATTTTCAGCACACATTTACCACTCGGGTTTGGTAAGACTGAGCAAAAGTTGACAGCAAAACACATCAGCTGTCACTGCTGACAAAAACTATTAGAAACACGAAAGCACATGAACTTGGAAACAAAAGCCCCATCTCCCTTGAGCCAAGAATGATTACGCAAGTAGTGAACCCTGAAATGAACCAATATCTGTTTGACCATAGTCTTTTTCATTTCCCTTTCTTCCTCTTTTTTTTTTTTCTTTCTGAGACTAGGTGTCGCTATTTTTGCCCATGGAACCACAGGCTCATGTTGCCCAGGGTACACGGACTCAAGCAATCCCCAGCCTCAGCTTCCCAGGTAGCTGGGATTACAGGTGCGCACCACCATGCCCATCAATTTTTTGGGACTAGGTCTTGCTACGTTGCCCTGAGCGGCACTCAAACTGTAATCCCCAGTCCCTGCCATGGCTTCCTAGGCTGCTGCTTATAGGCACGCACCACTGTGCCTGGCCCTCTTCCTCTTTTTCAATGCCACACTGAGTTAACTCAACCAGACGTTTTTAGCTTATTTATAGAAGTGTCTCCCCAACGAGTTCCTCTAACCCCAGTTTAGAGTTCAAGTAAGTACACGCAACAGAACTTTCTACATTGTCAGTCTAGCGTGGTGTTTTCAAATGCTGGGAAGAAACACACCTCCGTTCCCTTGCCCATCTATTGAGTAAATAAATGAACCACAGAAAAGATTTGAGAACCAAAGGGCTAAAGCTTGCAGGATCAGGTTTTGGGTAGTGGGAACTGGCCCCACTTGCCTGCAGCTCCGAGGGAGAACAAGAACACACGTAGTACTGTGTATTATCAGTGTAAGCAAAAGTGCGTGATGAGTTCAGAAAAAAAAGTTTAAATAGACTTGCGATTGTTAAATCACTTTCCTGCTTAGGTGTTTGAATTCAACAAATTAAGCAACCTTATAAATTTTGATACTGTAAAATAAACCCGAAGTAATCCATAGCTATGGTGGTTACCATCACCTTGTCAAGACTTAAATCAGGTCGGGCACAGTGACTTGGGCCTGTAAGCTTTAGCCTATGAAGCGTCTGGGGCTAGGGATCATGGTTTGAGTCCCGCCTGGGGCCCGTAGTGAGACCTAGTTCCAAGAAAATAGCTGGGTGTGGTGGCGCGTGCCTGTCATCCCAGCTACCTGGAAGCTGAGGCTGGGGATGGCTTGAGTCCGTGGTACCCCAGGCAACGAGAGCCTGGGGTTACACAGGCAAAAATGGCGAGACCTAGTCTCAAAACAAAACAAAACAAAACAAACACAAAACAATCAAGACTTAAATCAGATTTATTTCACAAGGGAAAGCTACTGGAGTTCTGAAATACGAAAGCCATGACTACCTAGGGATGTTACTAGTCAGATTTGGTTTTTGTAGAAGTGTCTACGGGAAACTGGCAACTGGCGTTGTTACAGGGCAAGTCAAAGGGCAGATTTAAATAAAAGCCCCTGAGGTGTGTCAGATGCTTACCCACCACACCTCAGTAAAATGACTCTTAAGTCCCTTTACATTTATTAGCTTGATTTGGGGAAGCCCATCCATTATTTGTTGTGCATTGATGTTAATCTACTTCAGATCCAAATAAAATTTACTGTTTAGAACTTAAAGTAGCATATTATGACTTAATGTGACTTAAAAACAGTAGGGAACATGAAGCACAAGCCTAGAGCTCACTGTTCTTTACAGTGCACAGGAAATGAATGGCTGGTCTGGTGGGAGTGCAAACTGGTCCAGCCACTGTGGGAGGCTGTGTGGAGGACCCTCAAACTACTGAAAATGCAACTACTGTTCCACCCAGCAATCCCACTACTGGGAATCTACCCAAAGGTTACAATAACACTAATTCAAAAGGACACCTGTACCCCGATATTTATTGCAGCACTATTTACAATAGCCAGGATACAGAAACAACCCGAATGGCCCCAAACTGACGAACGATTGAAAAAGATGTGATACAGCTACACAATGGAATATTATTCTGCAATCAAAACCAACAGATACATTTGTGATGACATGGATGGACTAGAAGGATCATATTACCAGAAATAAGTCAAAAAGGAAAAAAATGAGAACAGAAACCATATGATCTCACCTATAGAGAGAATTCAGGAATAACAAACAAAAGGCCAGGGAAAACCCAAAATAAGCTGACAAAGGAGTTGGGGCACGCTGCTAGGGAAGGAGTGGGGGGAGGGAGAAATTGGGGAAGGGAGGAGCACAGGAAGATAGAGGGGGAGGGCTCTTGGGGGATGGGGAGGAGAGGGAAACCCTGGGAAATGCAACAATGTAATGTGTGCGTTTTAGACAATTATATGCAGGACTATGTAAACAACAAAATGATTAATTAAAAAAAGAAGAAGAAATTCCTGTTCCTCTATCATCCTCCAGAATGTCAAGTTCGGGATCTAAATTTCCTCCACATGAAAGCAGGGATGGGACTGGAAGAGAAGTGAGAGCTAAGGTCAGACAGCCCAGCATCTGATTCTTCAGCATCTACGTGGGTTTGTCCCAAGAGGCTATGGCTCAAGTTCCTTTTCTGTACTATAGGTGACAAGCGACTACAGGTGACAAGACTGAAGCTCCAGTGGTCCCAGACGTGCTACTCAACTTTCACCAGGGAAGCCTAAGATTCACTCTATTGAGCTCCGAAGCTCTGTTGGTGCTGACAGGGTTGTGCTGAGCTCTGTCAAGGAGTGATGGGCGGGAAGGTGGGCAAAGGTGGACCTAGAAAGTAAGCTTGCCGCTCTCTCCACAGCACACTCACTCCCCGTCAGCATGCAGAGGTGGGCAGTGTAGAGCAGACACGTGTCTTCAGGTCAGATGGACAATCTCTCCTTGAGTTTTTTCATCTGGAAAACCCGGAGCAAATAATGCCTTCCAGAGGACTGACTAATGCTCATAAAGCACTCAGCTCCCAGAGGGAGCTAAAAGGATCCTGCTCCTATTATCCTGTGCCCAAACCAAACATAACAAAAGCTAAATCAAGCAACACAGTAACAAGCAAGGATCATTTTATTATATGCATAGTCTCCAAAAACAACAGCAACAAAAACCCATAGGAACAGAACCCACATATAGAAGCAAAAACAAAAACAAAAAGGTTTCTAGCTCTCTGGGACAGGCCGGCACAAAACCTTATAGAAACACAATCCGTACAAGACAAATGTACTAATAAGCATTGGTCTTTGCTTCCCTGGTCAAAAAGGCTATAGAGAAAAGTGTAGCAGTTCCATATAAATTTGTTGCGCAATTAATCTTTAGTTGACTCAAAGAGTTGTACAGAAAACCGCAGAAAATAGAGTGGGCATTTAATACTCTGCTCACAATTAACAATTAAGCAATAGCCACATGGGTAAAGAGCGTTTGTATTACTTACTTGTTAAACCTCACATTGATATGGAGCAGATGGTGGGTCATGAGCAGTTTTCTTACATTTTTTTGGGAGACACCAGATCTGGTCATGGAAGTAGAAAATAATTTAATAAAGGCTGATTTTAGAAAACCTCTCCTCTACGCCACTATGGTCTTTGCTATACACCTGATCAGGCTGGTCTCAATCATTTTAAAATGTAGATACCAGCAGACTGTATTCTTTGGGGGTGGGGTGGGGGAGGGTCGGCAGACAGAAGGACATGTTCTAGAAAGCACTGCTCATGTTCATCCTTGAGGCTGCAGGGCAAGAAAGCCCTGGACACAGCAAACAGAGACTAACAGGGCCATGAGTGATGTGTCTCCATCTCTCAACAGGGTCTGTTCTTTGTCGAATGCATGGGTTTGGGTTGAATGAAATCCTGGCATCCCATAACGACCTGCATGCAAGATCTAAGAATCAGGACCCTCCCTCACATTCTGGACTTCTCAAATTAGTGTGCTGGTACTTGGGGGGAAAAATCAGTGAGTTGTTACTTGAAGAACGATTAGTTTCAGCCACCTGATGAAGAGAAAGGCCGCCTCTTACCAGGGCCACCACCAAAGGCCTTGCTACGTTTCCCCGGGGTGGAAAGGAAAACAGTGATGGGTAAGAGGTTGAGGGAGGAGCAGGTGGCAAAAGGGAACCAACTCCTTCCCTGTTCTGATATCCAGTCCAAATTCTCCCTCAAGTATCCACTTCCACCAGGACTTCCAGGCGTTTCAGCCGCAGGCAACCTTCTTTCCTCTATGAAACATCGGGGCTTTTATTAAGATTTTTTTTTTTTTTCCACTAAAAAAGTGTGTAGCGACAGCATCTTCCTGGCAGCTGTGGAAGTCTGCACAGCTCACCAGAGACGTTAAAAAAAAACAACCCCACATTTTACAGAAGTGACAGGAAAACAAAACCACAGCTCAGCACTCTCCCAAACAGCAAGGACTCACTCATCTTCTAGTTTCCTCCCGGGACTTCATAAACTCCCAGGTAGGCCTCGGCCCTCGGCCTGGGGTAAGACACGGACTCAAGGACTCAGGCCACTGATCTTCCAAGCTCAAAGTCAACACCCCTCAGCTATGCTTCCAGACTCTTGTTAGTCACAGGTATTTGGCAAAGGACTTCGGGAAGGTTTGTCAAGGAGACGTCTTTCTCAGGTGACGAAACACAGCAATTTCAGGGGCGACCAACCCCCTGAGGCTCACAAGCAAATCCCCCTTTCGTGCGGCTCCTTCTGGCACGGATGGCTCTGGCTCATCCTCCTGCCCGTCCTGTGGCGGCGTTTGTGCGCCCTGGCCTTTGCGACAGCTACTGTGACGGCCTGTCCTGGACGTCACCGTTGCTCTCAGCAGCTGCAAAGTGAAGCTAGTCCCTTCTCGGAACCACCCAGAAGAGAGATGCCGTCTCGTGGAGAGCCCAACGCTGCGAACTGGGAGCAGTCGCGAGGTTTTCTCCAGCGCCATCTAATCTCGAGTGTGTCTGTAGCAGCACAGGCCTGTCGCACTCCCCTCCAGGGCCCTCAGGCCACCGCAGACTGTGCGCACCGAAGGAGAGGCTGCCCACCCCTCCCACAGCCTGGCAGCCAGTGGCCAGAACAGGATGCCACGGAGCACGAGAGATTTTGCTGTTACGAGAGCAACTTACCAGTTGGGAAGTTAAGTACCGAGCAGGGCCTGGCTGCAGACGACTGCTCTGAGCCACCCGTGACCGGGCCAGTGGTAGAGAAAAGCGGGCCCAGTCTGAGAAGCTTTGGAGTTTCTTTTCCGAGGTGTGGGTCAAACGGCCTCAACACGACAGGGGCTGGTCTTGGACCGTGGCCCTACGCACCGGCTGTGTCTCTCAGGAGGAAGCGGCAGCTAGTGGGACGGCGGGGTCACCTCTCCCTCCCCACCGGGCCGGCCGTGGGCCACCTGGGAGCCGCCACTGACCCCACTGACCGCGGTGAGGAAAGGCCTGGAGGCCGGGGCTACGCCCGCGGTGACAGCACCATAGAGACGTTTGTCCTCAGAGCACTTCTGGGGGGAGGGGAGAAGGCGCCTTGCGAGCTGAACAAGGACATCTCGTGGCGAACAGACACTGTGACAGCTGGAGCCCACCGCACAGACACGCCCCGCGCCCCGCCAGCGCCAGGGGAGGTCTGGGGGCGCCCTGGCTCCCACCGCCCCCTCCACCTCTCCCCCCTCCATCCAGCGAGCGAGCACCAGTCCTCCGGGCTCCAACTCCTGCCAGACCAGAGCGCGCCCGGGGCCTGCGAGGCCGAGGGGGGGGTGTGCTTGGGTGTGGAACTGCTTTAAGACGGCTCTAAGCACTACAGGACCTGCTCCACCTCTTCCCACTCCCACGCGCATCCGCGGGGCGTTCCTCTCGGGCCGAGGCTCCCCCTTCCGGAGACGCTGCGCCACAGTCACTTGGGTGGCCAGGGAACCACCACCAGCCGCGTCCACGAAAGTCCCCAGGGGCAGTTCCACACAAACGCCCCCAAAACACACCTGGATGTTTTGTTTTGTTGTTGTTTTTTAAAAAAAAGGTCGACTTGTTTTTTTCTCTTTTTTTCTTTTTTTTAGTGGCTACTGTCCGTTCACACGACGGCGACGGCGGAGCTAGAGGGCCGGGCCGCGTTGGTGGAGGCGGTCGGCGGGAGGGCGTGGAGGCGGCCCAGCTCCCCGGGTCAGCACGGAGCAAACCCCATGGCCAGGCTGCAGCCCACCACGGGCGTCATGTCCCAGATCTGCAGGAGAGAGGAGAGGCCCGAGGCGGAAGTCACCCGAGAACAAGGCAGGCGCCACACGCGCAGGATGACAAGCCTCTCCCTTCACTGCTCAGCCCCCCCCCCCCCCCCCCCCCCCCCCCCCCCCCCCCCCCCCCCGCCCCTCTCCCGAGGTCAGGCAGTGGAAGACAACAGCGGTCATGGAAACCTAACCGGAGCCGTGCAGGCAGGAGCATCTGAAGATCGTGATAGTTCACAATAAACTTAATCAAAACCCACTGGGGTGCACCTTGTCACCCCGGGTGTCTTGGCAGCTCTGGGTCAGCCTACGGCTCAGAAGACAAAACTGTCCCGGAGCTGCTGAAAGCGACCCCCACTCCCAACGCCCCCCCAACCCCCCAACCCTCCCCCTCCCCCCACCTGATGATGGAGCATCCTAAACCTGGGAGATGCTACACCGGGGGCAGTTAAGCCGGTTACCTTGACCACGCGGTCGGTCCCACAGGTCACCATCAGTCCCCTGTCGACATCCATGGCCATGTGGGAAATGTTGTGTTTTCCTTCGTGGAACGTTGCTAGGGACGTCCGACTAGCAGAGAGAAAAGAGACCACGCCATTGGCCGGCTGGCCCTCGCGCCGGGCAACAGAAACGCAGCGACGGGCGTCAACAACGCCCAAGGCGGTGGCTGCCTCGTAAGCGTAGACAGAAAACACGGGACGGTGCGAGACTGTTAGAGGACTCTGTGCAACTCCCCCTGGACAGAGCTGGTATGTTCCTGATGGAAAGGAGGACGTACTCCCAGACGTGAAAACAGGAGCGTCGCGTCTGGAAGAGGAACTGCACCGTGTGAGCGCCGACAGCAGGCAAGGTCTTCGCAGGAGGCCGAGTCGCCCCAGGCCAGGGTGTGGAAGCCCCCCCAGGGCTTACCCACCCCACGGGGAGGCTGCAAGTCAGGCTGGGAGGGAAATAGACACACAGCCTCCTACACAGACTGTCAAAAAGGACCGATGCGTTCCGTTTAGGGGTCGTGCGTGTGAAATGAAAAAGAAACTGAGATGGAAGAGATGGGTAGCGATCTGGGAGGCCAGTCCACAGAACAGGGGTCCTGGGAAGCATGTCCAGGTCCAACCTGAATGAAGTTGTGAAGCCCCTTCTAGACCCCAGCAAGGAAATGCTACAGTGATGTCATGAGGAAGGAGCAAAGCGCAGGTGACAGGCACTAGGGAGGATGCGGGGATGCCCGGTAACAGGAGAATTTACCTGTGGAGCCAACAGTCATTACTAATAGGTCATATGTCTCTGGGGACATTCCAAAGGGGTTAGGAAGCTGGGTGACTGGGGAGAGACGTGCTGTTGCCCACCTTCTAGTGTGCCAGAGAGGGCTAGAGAGATAGGAGGTTTCCTCTAATCCGAAGCTCCGTCTCTCTATCTGCTTCCACGTGCCACAAGTTCAAGCTTTGTGGAAGAAAGATCACTGGTCACCAGCGTCTTCACAGGGAGCAGATTTGCTCGAGGTGTGAGCCCAGGAACGGCTCGCGGGCCGGGCAAGGACAAACAGGTGGGTGGGGAACATCCCACAACACAGACACAGAGACAGACACGACAGGACAGGCCAGCACTCACTCCTCGTCTTTGATGGAGTCGTAACAGGCATCGCACACCCGGACCTGGAACTCGAAGCCCATGATGGGGTAGCTGGAGCGCTTGCTGCTGCACTTCCCGCACACAGCCTGCCCGCACTTCCTGCAGTGATGCTGCGGACAGAGGAGGAAGGGGGTCCCGGTTGGTTTGTGCGAGGGGAGGGGGACGAGCGGGGAAGCCTTGCCTCCAACTGTAATCACCGACTGACTGCGTCAACACCAAGAGGCGGGCATGTCAATGCTGGCTGACGCAGTGGGCTTTCCAAACAGCCCTGCTTCCCTTGCTAAGCTCTTTTTATTCACGTGAAGTACGTGTCTAGATGTCAGTGACATGACTGAAACCAAGTTCAAGTGCACCTGAGCATCCACATGGGGATTTCAGAAAGGAAACTTCTTATCTGAGAGAAGTTCTGAAAATAGAGTTCTAAGCGTGCCATGCCCTCGCCACGAAACGAATACCTGTGATCCCATGTTCCACTATTCCTTTTAGGTCTTTCAAACTGCAATTCTGGAAATAAGCTCTGAGACATTCCAGAGAGGCTGGGTGTTAATCACAGATTCTGGCGTATCCTACCATTCCTCTCTTCCACTAGTTAAGGCAGAAAGGAAACTGCATTTGTTTTGTTTTGTTTTGTTTTGAGACTAGGTCTCGCTATTTCTGCCTGTGGAACCGCAGGCTCTTGTTGCCTGGGGTACCACAGACTCAAGCAATCCCCAGCCTCAGCTTCCCAGGTAGCTGGGATTATAGGTGCATGCCACCACATCCAGCTATTTTTTTGGAACTAGGTCTCGCTACGGGCCCCAGGCAGGACTTGAACCGTGATCCCTAGCCCCAGCCGCTTCATAGGCTGAAGCTTACAGGCATGAGCCACTGTGCCCGGCGGAAACTGCATTTTTTGTGTGTTTCTCCAGACTCCTCCATCAGTTGCAACGCTCCAGTTACCCCAACGTGCAACGTGCAAACAAGGCTGACACCAGGCCTCAGGTGAGCATTCGAGTTAATGGGCTAACTCCTGGGTCCCTGCCCATCCTAGATTAATTAGTTCCTGCTGTGGAGCAGCTTTGCAAGTCAGAGCAAAGGAAGTTCATTTACACACACGAACTTTGAGCAAGTCCGTCTCTGATGCCCCTCATAGACGCAGTAACCCGTCATCAAAGGCATCAAGTCAGTATTTCTCACTCACCTGCAAGGTCACAATCACCCTGAGTGAGTGGCTACCTTCACGGCTACTGGACAAATATGTATTTTTTGCAGAACTTTAGTATGACATGAAAACCTAGTAGGGTAAGAGCCTCTTTGAGACTGGGACCGGTTTCTATGATTGAAAAGGGAAATTTTAAAAAGCACCTGGAACATGAAAAAAAGCTCTGGGTAGATCTATGTGGAACCATTCCTGCAAAACCGGAAATGCTCGATACCAGCATCTTCCAGGCAGGCCTGCGCTGATGCACTTGATGCTGTCTGTAAAAGCACAAGGCTCCTTTGTGTGTGGCCAGTGTCAAGGCTCGTCAGCATCGCAGCCTGAAACTGACAAGGTCTTGAGCATGACAGTTCGCACACAGGCTCTTGAGAGCGCCTCTGCACCCTCCTTTCCAAGGCAGGACCTTGGAAAGAGGGAGGATCCTGCCGCCACCCCCCCCCCCACCTGCCACCCCCACCACTGCGACCATATTGCAAACGTGCAAGAAGTAGCAGGGGGGAGAGGGACTCCCAGCCACAGGGCAGATACATGACACAAACGCCACCAGGTACAGGACGACCCAGCGCAAGGCCACTCACCTGCCTGAGCCCCAGCGTCTTGGTGTCCCACATCTGCTTGATGTTCCAGAAAAAGGGCTGCTCGCATTTCTGACACGAATCGCTCTCCAGCCACTGCGGAGCCTGGGGGAGGAGGAAGTCCGGCCAAGGTCAGCCTGTCTGCACGCTGACGCTGATTTTTCAGAAATGAACACGACGGTTTTAGACCTCGGCGGGCTCAGCAGTTTTAAAAAGTGCTCTGGGTGCTACAGCTGTTGCTGTGTCGGTGTCACGAGTGTGCCAAACAGTAGCTTCAGCAACGTTCACGGGATTGTCCGAGCGCTTAGTTGGGAGGCGGTGATTTAACTGTCACCGTGACTTCTTAAAAGGTGTCTTTGTAGACTTTAGGTCAATGTTGCCTGATATCTACATCCAGCTAAGTACGAACCCTTTTCTTACAGAATGTGAACTCCCATTTGGGAAGGTTTGTGGGGGCCATAGGATTGATTGGGAGTTCTTAGGGGGTGGGGGGGGCAGCTTGTTGAATAGACCCACGACCACCTTCTTTCACAGCTCCGGAGCGGGTCGCCCCCCACCATGTGCCTGCCACACGCCTCCTTCCTCCCCAGCCTTGACCTCTACCCTGTCATTCTTCACACCTATCTTTCCCCTGAAGTGAAGTGGCCGTAGTTACCCACACCATCCATTATCCTTTATACTTGCACACATCAGAGTGGGGGCTCAGGGGATTTTCCTTGAAACAGAGTAATGCAAGCCCCAAATTTCCCTTCCTGAGAATGCCGAGCTATTTCCCTCAAAAGCACAACAGGCTGCACTTGGTGACAAGGTTAGCCTGTCGCAAGCTTTCAGCTACCCTCTACCACTTGCCAGCCCACACGTGTACCAAAGGTCGCCAGGCTTGGTTGTAACAAAGCTGAACCAAACCAAGACCTCGAGAGAAGAAATGACCTCGTCTGGATGTTGTGTGAACACTCAGAGACACATGTGATCAGAGGAGACAGTGGCAGGAGGCCCAGGGGAAGTAAGCCACACTGGCTCTTCTCAGGCCTGCAGTAGAGACCGAGCCCTTCTGAGGCTCCACAGGGAACTTGCTGGGGTCAAAGGTGAGTGCCCCCAGTTCTTTCTTTGACTTCCGGCTGCACCCACACTTTGGCCCTCCTCGTTTTTTTGTTTTTTTTTTTTTGAGACTAGGTCTTGCTATGTTGCCCAGGGAACCTCAGACTCACGTTGCCTGGGTACCACGGACTCAAGCGAACCCCAGCCTCTCAGGTAGCTGGGATTACAGGCGTGCACCACCACGCCTAGCAATTTTTTGATTGTTTCTCTTTTTTTTTTTTTTTTT